>PVIU01025885.1:0-22943 GCA_004026605.1 Ondatra zibethicus | reverse complement strand
CACCATGACAGACCTGATTAACAGCGCCCCCATACAGCAGGAAGAAGTTTGGAGAGAAGTAACTACGCCCATATTCCCAAATATTGTTTATAAATGTTCTTTAAATTTAAAGGGGGAGATGATATAGATATGGATAATTTACATCGGTATAAATTTTGCTTTATTGATATAAATTTAAGGTCAATTTTGTTATATATATATGTATTTCTGATCTTGATTAAGGTATTGTGATTATGTAGTTCATTTAAAAATGTAATGTATAATTAGGAAATATAGGTTGTTAATGGATAGTCATTGATATAGTCAAGTTTGTAGTCATGTTAGATTTTCGAGATGTGCATAGATATATTTCAGATAGGCATTCTTCATATCTTTCAAAGATGACAGAATATGGCATTTAAATATTTTAATAACTTAGGACTTTTCATGACAATGAGACACGTCTGCTCCTGGCAGTATCAGCTACTTCAAGAGGAAGATGGGCATCGAAGAGGCTCCTTATGGAATTGGGCAAGAAACTGCTCTTGCCTGGACTGTTGCATAAACTGGACACAAAGAACCCGCAGAGAGGACTGCTAAACTTGCCTAAAGGTGAGATGATCCTTCAGGGTTCCTGCTTCATAAAAGAGTCTGTGAGACATTCTGCAGGATACAAAACAAAAGTGACTGAACTGTCTTTAAATTTTCCTGCATCATGGAAATGTCTGCTGGATACTATGGGCCTGTAGGCTGAAGATGGATGCCCCAACGGTACAGAGGAACTTTGGGTGACTATACAGGCAGCAAGATGTCTCTGTCATTCCTAGAGTTTAGAAGTTGCTTATTACTTGTTTACTTAAGTAATATTATATCCTTCTGGAGTCTTAGATGGAGTTGAAGAATTGATAGTTATAGTTTACCTTAGTTATGATAAAAGATAAAATATGTTGTAACTGTAATTCTTGCTTGATAAGTTTTGTTATGTAATTTTACTATGTTAAAGTTAAAGCCTTTCTTTTTTGTTTAAACAGAAAAAGGGGAAATGGTGTAGGAGGGTCTTCTATTTGTGTATTGCCCTCATTGGTTAAATAAAGAAAACTGCCTTGGCCTTTTGGTAGGACAGCCCTTAGGTGGGTGGAGTAGATAGAAGGGAATGCTGTGAGAGAGAAGGCAGTGTAGCAGACGCCGTGCTTCTCCAGCACGAGATGGACACTGGTTAGACTCATGCCGGTAAGCCATGACTCGTGGTGACACATAGATGATTAGAAATGGGTTAAACAAATATGTGAGAGTTAGCCAATAAGAGGCTAGAGCTAATGGGCCAGGCAGTATTTCAATGAATACAGTTTCCGTGTAATTATTTCGGGTATAAGCTAGCCAGGCACCATCGGTGGGATCCGGGTGGCCACTGGGACCAAAAGAAGGCCCGCACGTCTCATTACAACAAAGTTGAGCATTGATCTTTCGAGGTCTGTGAAGAATTGTGTTGGGATTTTGATGGGGAGTGCATTGAATCTGTAGATTGCTTTTGTAAGATTGCATTTTTATTATGTTGAACCTACCTATCCAAGAGCGTGAGCTTTCCATTTTTTTATATCTTCAATTACTTTTTTTGAAGACTTAAAGTTATTGTCATTCAGGTCTTTCACATTGTATGGCTAGAGTTACCCCCAAAATATTTTGTGTTATTTGTGCCTATTGTAAAATGAGATATTTCTCTGATTTCTTTCTCAGCCCATTTATCATTTGTAAATAAGAGGACAACTGACTTTTTTGAGTGAATCTTGTATCCAGTCACATTATTGAAGATGTTTCACAGCTGTAGGAGTTCTGTTGCAGAATCTTTGAGGTCTCTTATGTATATTATCATATCATCTGAAAAGAATAAAAGTTTGACTTTTTCCATTCCAATTTGTATCCCCTTCACCTCCTTTTGTTGGCTTATTGCTCTAACTACTGCTTCCAGTACTATATTGAATAGATATGGAGAGAGTGGGCAACCTTGTCTTGTTCCTGATTTTGGTGAACTTGCTTTGACTTTCTCTCCATATAGTTTGATGCTGGCTGTTGGCTTAAGATATATTGTCTTTATTATGTTTAGGAACGTCATTTGTATCCTTGATCTCTCCAAGACTTTTATCATGAATGGGTGTTGGATTTTTCCAAAGGCATTTTCAGCATCTAAAAAGATGATCATGTGACTTTTTTCCTTTGATCATATTGGATGAGTTTTTGATATAATCTTGTATTCAGTTTGCCAGTATTTTATTGAGTAGTTTTGTGACAATGTTCTTGAGGGACATTGGTATTCTTTTTCTTATGTGTCTTTGTGTGATTTAGGTATCAGGGTAACTGTAGCCTCTAAAAAGAGTTTGACAAAGCTGATTTTACTTCCATTGTGTGGAATAATTTGAAGAGTGTTGAGATTAGCTCTACTATGAAATTCTGGTAGCATTCTGTGCAGAAAAAAAATTTCCCATGTGCTTTTTTTGCTTGGGAGATTATTGATGACTGTTTCTATTTCCTTAGAGGTCATAGGTCTATTTAAATTACTTATCTAGTCTTGATTTAATTTTGGTATGTGTTACCTGTCCAGAAAATTATCCATTTCTTTTGCATTTTTAAATTTTGTGGAGTACACATTTTCAAAGTATGATCTAATGATTCTCTGGGTTTCCTCTGTGTCTGTTGTTATATACCACCTTTTCTTCATGATTTTATTAATTCAGATTTTCCCTCTCTGCCTTTTGATTAGTTTGGATAGGGCTTGACTATATTGTTGCTTTTATCAAAGAATCAACTCTTTGTTTCACTGATTCTTTGTATTGTTCTCTTTGTTTATATTTTATTGATTTCAGCCCTAAATTTTCTTATTTTCTGGCATCTACTCCTCCTGGGTGAGCTTGCTTTTTTAGATCTAGAGTTTTCAGCTGTGCTGTTAAGTCACAAGTGTGACTTTCTCCATGTTCCTTACATAGGAATTTAGTGCTCTGAACTTTTCTCTTAGCACTGCTTTCATAGTATTATAGCTTAGTGTTGTGTGGGACTCCTAACAGCAGAAGCAGGTGTGTCTCTGACTCTTTTGGCTGTTCTTAGAACTCTGTTCCTCCCACTGATAACCTGGTCTAGCCTTGATATGAGGACTTTTTGTTTTGTCTTATTGCATCTTGTTTATGTCATATTTGGTTAATATACCCAAGGAACCTGCCAGCTCTTTTAGAGGAAATTGATGAGGAATGGTGGTGTAGGAGGTCCTTCTGTCTAATTGTTGCTTTCTTTGGTTAACAAAGGACTGTTTTGGGCCTATAGCAGAGCTGTAGGGGAATAGAGCTAGGTGGGGAAATCTAACTAGAATGCTGGAAGAAAGGAGGCAGAGTGAGAGAGAAGCCATGGATCCTCTGCCTGAAACAGACGCCAGTTAGAATCTTTGCCAATTAGCCACTGCCATGTGGCGATATACAAATTAATAAAAATGGGTTAAATTAATATAAGAGTTAGCCAGTAAAAAGCTAGAGCTAATGGGCCAAGCAGTGTCTTAATTAATACAATTTCTGTGTGATTATTTTGGTTCTGGGCTTCCAGAATGAACAAGCGGGCCCTCCTCCTACAAACTGGCACTCCAACATGGTCAACTAACTCCACATAAAACCTGAGAGGGCTTGAAAAGGAATTCTAAACAAAAAAGATTCAAAGTTTAACACAACTTCTTGCTGTTTACTGGTTGTTTGCCACAGCTCTTTAAGAGAGATTTTCCTAGCTCAGCTGCAGAAGGAAAAAAGTGGTGATTTTAAAATGCTGGCTTTCTGGGCTATGCTGCCAGTGCAACCTCTGGCTCTTTCAGGAGATGCAATATTTGAATGGGGTTTGTGAGCAGACTGCTCCAGCTTGCTTAATGGTGGCATGGACTAGCTATGGGCTTAGAGATGGGGCACTGTGCATGTCTCTCAGAGTTGCTGAGCAGCTCCGCCATGCTGGACAGTACAGATTGAGCAGGCAGTGTCATAAATATATTAATGTCACAGCTTAAGTTTTAGACTGGAAAGGCTAGCAGGAAGTACCATATATACCCTAGTAATGTTGCAGGTTAGATTCTTAAGTGCTTTGCATTTTAAAAAGTGCTTCTGGTCAGAAAATAATTACGTTACAGATATGCAATAAAGACAAATCCAGATAAAAGACCTCTAAATGGGTCACAGTGTTGGATAAATGTATGTAGGCTTGGGAGAGAGAAGGAAAAGAGTATAGAGAGTTATAAATGCTTTTAAAAATGGGTAATGTCTTTTAAGAGACAGAGTAAAAGAAGTAAAGTAAAATAAACCACATAAAAATGGAAAATTCTCAGAGAGTTTGGATTATGTACATTATTGTGTTATCTTTGAAATTTTTGACTGTGAATGAGCTAAGTACAGAGAAACATTTCATTGTATGGACTGTTAACTTAAACCAACATAAAGGTATCTTGACTTCCAATATGAGTCTAAGGACAAGTTGCTTTAGAAAAGAGGTTTTTCTTTTGTTTTCACAGAAGATGAGAACCTGGGGATTGCTTCCAGACCAATATGGTTTCATGGAACAAGACCCCATGAAAGGTCACCGTGAACACCCCAAAATTACCCTCAAAAATTACTTTACCCAATAAACAGCAGGAAACAGTTTAGAAAGAAATAACTATGCCCATATTCCCAAATATTGTTTATAAATGTTCTTTTACATTTAAAGGGGGATATGCTATAGAGATGGATAATTTGCATTGGTATGGATCTTGATTTATTGATACAAATTTAAGATCAATATTGTTATATGTGTAATTGTGCTCTTGATTAAGGTATTTTGATTGTGTATTTCATTTAAAAATGTAATGTATAACTAGGAAGTATAAGTTAATAGATACTCATCATTAATAGTCAAGTTTGTAGTTAGATCGTGTTAGCTAGATTTTCTAGATGTATAGAGATATATTTTAGTTAGGTAGTTATTCTTCAAATCTTTCAGAGACCTTCAGAATATTGCATTTAAAATGTTTAAGAACATAAGACTTTTTGTGACAGTGAGACACATCTGCTCCTGGATGCACCAATTACTTCAAGAGGAAGATGGGCATCCAAAAGGCTCCTTAGGGAATAGGTTAGCCATTTGGCCAAGAAACTGCTCTTGCCTGGACTGCATAACTGGACATGTAGTACCTGCAGAGAAATGACTGCTGAACTTGCCTAAAGGTGAGATGATCCTTCAGGGTTCCTGCTTCATGAATGAGTCTGCAAGACATTGTGCAGGATACAGAAGAAAATGACTGAGAAAACTACCAATATAGGTAGAACTATCTTTGAAATTTTCTGCTTCATGGAAAAGTCTGCCAGATACTATGGGCCTGTAGGCTGAAGATGGATGCTCCAATGGTACAGAAGAACTTTGGCTGATTGTCCAGGCAACAAGATGTCTCTGTCAATTCTATAATTTTGGAGCTTGAAATGTACTTCCTGTTTACTTGGGTAATATATCCTCCTGAAGTCTTTGATGGAGATGAAGAATTTATAGTTATAGTTATTGTTTTCCTTAGTTATGATACAAGATGAAGTAGCTATAAATATTGTAACTGTAGTTCTTGTTTGAGACCTGTTTTGTTATATGTAATTTTACTATGCTAAAGCCTTCCTTTTGTTTAAACAGAATAGTGGAAATGGTGTAGGAGGTCCTTCTGTCTATGTGATGCTTTTATTGGTTAATAAAGGACCTGCTTTGGGCCTATAGCAGAGCTGTAAGTGAACAGAGCTAGGTGGGAAAAACTAAATGGCATGCTGGGAGAAAGGAGGCAGAGTGAGAGAGAAGCCATGGATCCTCTACCTGAAACAGATGCCAGTTAGACTCTTTGCCAGTAAGCGACTGCCACGTGGCAATATACAAATTAATGAAAATGGGTTAAATTGATATAAGAGTTATCCAATAAGAAGCTAGAGTTAACGGGCCAACCACTGTTTTAATTAATACAATTTCTGTGTGATTATATTGATTCTGGGTGGCTGGGATGAACAAGCGGGCCCTTCTCCTACAGAATGGATCTGAGGAAGACAGGAGTTATATGTATGTGTGTGTGTGTGTTTATGTGTGTGTAGGTGTGTGTGGTGTGTGTGTGTGGTAGGAGATAGTTGTTGTGGAATATTAATTGAAGATGTGTTATATTTGTTTATTCTGTGGAACATTTGTTTAATGATATAAAGATGTGTTATATTCTTTTATGCTGCATTGGTTTAATTCTGTGAAGTTGAGTTACTTTGACTGTCTAAAATACCTGATTAGTCTAATAAAGAGCTGAATGGCCAGTAGCTAGGCAGAAGAGCAATAGGTGGGGCTACCAGTCAGAGAAAATGAATAGAAGAAGAAAAATAAAAGAAAAGGAGCAAGAATAAGCGAAGGAGATCAAGACTTCAGGATCCATTCACCCAGCTACTCAACAAGCCATGGAGTAAAAGCTAAGAAAGGCATTTACAATAGAGAAAGATCAAAGCCCAGCAGCAAAAGGTAGATGGATTATTTAAGTTAAGAAAAGTTGGCTAGAAACAAGCCAAGCTTAATCTGGGCATTCATAAGTAAGAATAAGTCTTTGTATACTTATTTGAGAGCTGGGTGGGGGGACCTCAAAGAGCAAAGAGTAATGAGCAAAAAGAAAAAAGAACTGACAACATTTTGGCACAACAAAGATAGGCTCAAATTTTGATAGTGCCTAAGAAAGCTAAACAAAACAAAATAAAAACAGAAGCCACTCCTTTAAGAAACTCGGCACTTAAACAGCTGTTTTCATGCTAAATAGAAGAAAAGAAACTAAGTTTAAAAAAAGTGACTGCCATATTGTATGGCACTGGCATTCCAGAGCTGGGGAACTGATTCCAATTCCTGGTCATGCACCTCTCAAGCTTTAGGCATGGCTCTCATGACCTAAGAAGCTGGCAGAGCCAGCCGCCAAAGTCATACAGAGGTCCTAGCCACTCAGCTTAGCAATTTTTGCTTCTGCAGACCAAAAAAGCTATAATCTATAGATACAGTAAAGACACGAATTCAGATGGAAAATAATTATAAATAGGTTACAGTGTGTTTAACAATATGTGTATGCCTAGGAGGAAGGGTATAGACAGCTATAGAAAAGATAGTTTAAAAATAAAGTCTTTAGTGAGAGAGTAAAAATAATGTAAAATAAAAAAGCCATATAAGATAGGAAAGACTCAAGGAGTCTCTATCCTGCATGTCATTGTATTGATTTTGAATTTTTTGATTGTTGATAAGCAAAGGTCAGCTGTTGAGAGACATGGAATTGAAAGAGGGACAGCTAAAATAAAGAAGCCTTGATATTTTATGAGTGCCTTAACTTTAAAATGGGATTCAAAAATGCATTGCTTTGGAAAAGAGGTTTTGCTTTGTTACCGTAGGAGACAAGAGGCTGTGGATTTCTTTAGATTTGATATGGATCAGCCTTGACCAAGGAAGACCTCATAAATTTTGACAGGTGATAAATATCAAAAAAGGTTAGTAAGAGTTGGTCTAACGAGGAATTTGCCATTATCTCAGTTTTCTATGGGAATGGTAATGAATGAAAGATGCCTTCACTCACAGACAACAGGAGGCAGTCTGGAGAAAACAATGCCCACATTCCCAAGAGTTTGGATGTGGGTAATGTAGGGTTAAAAGACCAACTAAAACAGGAAACCAGTCAATCCCTAAACACCCTGATGCTGAACCCAAAGCCAATGAAAGAAACACACCCTGGATCTGAGACCTAAGCCAGGGAAAAATATCCCTATCCCTGAACCCAGGACCAAAGAAACATGGCCTGACTCTGAAAGCAGTGCCAAAGAAACACACTTTGTCCCTAGAATCAGAGTAAGTGAAAGAAATATGCCCTCATCATAAGATTAGATCCAAAAGATTAAAAGGCCAGTGAAAGAAATACATTTTGGCAAAAAATATAATTTGGCCCTAAAATCAGAGCCATATCCGCCCCTGACTAACAGACCAACTGCCCAATGAAACCAACCAATCCCTGGACAGGAAACCAACTAATTCCTGAGTACCCTGACTCTGAACCCAGAGCCAGCAAAAGAAACACACCATGGATTTGAGACCTGAGTCAGGGAAGTAAACATTTTTATCCCTGAACCTAGGACCAAAGAAACATGGCCTGATTATAAAACCAGTGCCAAAAAAACACATACTTTGTATCTAGAATCAAAGCCAGGGGTAGAAATATGCTCAGGGCCTTAGATTAGAGACAAAATGCTAAGAAGGACCAATGGATGGAACACAGTTCGACCCTGAAATCTGAGCCATGTCTGCTTGTAACCAAATAAACTAACCAATCCCTGAGCAGGGAAAACTAACCAATCCCTCTTTTCCCTGGGAAAACTTCACCCCTAAGAAATCCTATATAAACCTCTCTGCCTGTTCAGTTTGAGGCTGTTTTTCATCACACTGGCAGAGGCAGACACTCTCTTGGAGTCCTCCTTCCCAAATAAATCTCTTTCTTGAAAGAGTCTGGGGTGACAACCTTCATTTGCCAGCATTTGTTGACTGAGGTTTCTGTCCTGCCCAGTCCCGCAGTCATTCAGTTCCAAAGAATCACACAGAGGTCTACATTAATTATAAACTGATTGTCTCAGTATCTCAGGGTCTTCTTATTAACTAATTCTTATAACTTATATTAGGCCATAATTCTTGTCTATGTTGCTTGGTATGTGGCTTGGTACCTTTTTCAGTGAAGCAGACACATATTGCTTCCTCTGTGGTTGGGTCATTACTGGAGACTGAGCTTCCCTCATCCCAGATTTCTTGTTGCCATGCCTCTACTTCTTGGCGGATTGCCATTGTCCCACCTATACTTCCTGCCTGGCTACTGGCCAATCAGCATTTTATTAAAAATAACACAAATGACAGGATAAAAGACCATTGTCCCACAGAACTTCCCCCTTTTTAAAAAAAAAAAAACTCTGAATCTAATATCCTTTGTTTAGCTTTTCTCCTGACAACTATCCATAACAACTTGTAACCAACATACTAAACAAAGGAAAATATCCATAGTCCATTTCTTGGGAATGTGGGCATAGTTTTGCAGGCTACTTCCTGCTAATTAGTGGTGCTGATAATATTATGGGGACCTAAACAAAATTTAGAATTATGATCAAGTCATGACTGGAGTATCCTGTGAGGCTTCATTATCTCAGACAGCAGTCTTGAATCTCTTCTGGATGTAGATTCTCAGACATCTGGGCAATCTGCTCCTACCAGAGATTTCTCAGGTGGCCTTTCTTGATCAAACCTGATTTTTTCTTAACTCAGAATGAATCCACAGCTTCTCATTTCCCATGGAAACAAAAGCAAAAGCTCTTCTTCAAAGTAACATACCTTTTGAGTTCAATTTTGAAGTCAAGGTATTATCAAAATACCTATCTTGGATTAATTCAGAAGCATTTATAAACATATATCTTTTTAGCAGTCGTTGCTCTTTCCTCAGCATTCAAAGCATTAAAAGAGTATATAATAACATACGGTATCCAGATTCTCTGAGTGTTTTTCATCTTTAAGTGGCTTTATTTTTAACGGGGCAAAAGAATTCTGGGAAGAGGGAATTTTGAGTCTGTAGTTGTGACCCAGCCTGAGAGGAATCAAGATGTGACTGCCTTACCAAAAAAAGGTACCAAGCCACTTGGCTAACTCAGAGAATTTTGGGCTAATGTAAGTTATAAAAATTAGTTAATAAGAAGCCTGAACTCCCTGTAAGCTCCATGGAACCCTGCCATACATCATGCACCAATACTTGGGGGACAAAAAAGGTGAGTAAGTAGTGGCCCTGTGGCCCTGGGCCCCCCATTCCCTAAGACCTCCATGTGAGAGAAAAGGCAGGGGCCTCTCCCCAGGCCCCTCAGTGTTCCTAGCCACCAGCATGGAGCTTGCCTGATAGCCTCCAATCTGTCCCCAACCTGCAGTTCCCCATGAGCTCGATGGAACCCTACAACAATACCTGCACCAATACTGAGTGGACCTAACAGACAGTCACAGCAAAGATTGGACCAAGAAGCCACGATACTACTGGCCTCATTTGATAGAAGAGATGGGTAGGCACCAATGCAAGAATTCCTCCAACATCCTAAAAAGCAACATGATAACACCAGAATGCAGCAGCAGACACACAGCAGGAAAACTTGGTTCTCCTAACCCAGAAGATGTAGAAGAAAACAACTATAAACGTATCTTTATGAAAATGATGGAGACATTTAAACAGGAAGAACAAAACTCCCTTAAAGAAATAGAGGAGAAGACAAAGAGAAAGCTGCAATAAATTAATAAATCCCTCAAAGAAACCCAAGAAAACCAAGAAAAAGCAAACAAAGAGGTGAAGGAAACAGTTCAAGACTTGAAGATTGAAGTATAGGTAATAAAGAAAACACAAACTGCGGGAACTTGGGAAATGGAAAATCTGAGTAAATGAACAGGAACTACAGAGACAAGTATAACCAACAGAATATAGGAGTTAGAAGAAAGCATCTCAGACACTGAAGACACTATTGAGGAAAGAGACTCATTGGTCATAGAAAACACTGACTCCAACAAATTCTTAACACAAAACATTCAGGAAATCTGGGACACCATGAAAATATCAAATCTAAGAATAACAGGGGTAGAAGAAGGAAAAGAACTCCAGCTCAAAGGCACAGAAAATATATTCAACAAAATTATAGAAGAGAACTTTCCAGAAGAAACCTACAGAAGCATATCACTATGAAGGTACAAGAAGCTTACAAAACACCAAATAGACTGGATCCAAAAAAAATCCCCTCACCATATAATAATGATAACACAAAACATACAGAACAAAGAAAGAATACTAAGAGCTGCAAAGGAAAAAGGTCAAGTAGCATATAAAGGTAAACCTATCAGAATTACATCTGACTTCTCAATGGAAACCATGAAAGCCAGAAGGTCCTGAATAGATGTGCTGCAGACACTAAGAGGCCATGAATGCAAGCCCAGACTACTATACCCAGCAAAGCTTTCATTCACCATGATGGAGAAAAAATATTCAATGACAAAACAGATTTAAACAATACGTATCCACAAACCCAGCCTTACAGAAAGTACTAGAAGGAAACCTCAACCCATGGAAGCAAACTACACTCACAATAACACAGACATCTGATAACCCCCAACAGTGTAACCCAAAGAAGGGAAAGACACAAACACTACAGCCAAAAGATAACCAGAGTTAACAAGCACTGGTCATTAATATTGCTTAATATCAATGGTCTCAATTCACCTATAAAAAGACACAGGTTAAGAGAATGGATATGAAAACAGAATCCAGCATTCTGCTGTTTATAAGAAAAACACCTCAACCTCAAAGACAGACACTACCTCAGAGTAAAAGGTTGGGAAAAGGTTTTCCAATCAAATGGACCTAAGAAACAAGTGGGTGTGGCTCTCCTAATATCTAACAAAATTGATTTCAAACTAAAATCAATCAGAAGAGATGAAGAAGGACACTTTATACACATAACAGAAACAATTCATCAAGATGAAGTCTCAATCATGAATATCTATGCCCCTAATACAGAAGCACCCACATATGTAAATGAAACATTACTAAAACTTAAATCACACATCAAACCTCACACACTATTAGTAGGAGATTTCAACACTCCTCTCTCAACAATGCACAGGTCAAACAGACAGAAATTTAACAGAGAAATAAGAGAACTAATAGATGTAATGAATCAAATAGACCTAACAGACAACTATAGAACATTCAACCCAAACAAAAATGAATATAACTTCTTCTAAGCACCACATGTAACCTTCTCTAAAATTGATCACATTCTTGGTAACAAATCAAACATCCACAAATACAAAAGAATTGAAGTAATCCACTGTGTCTTATCAGATCACTGAGGAATACAGTTAGAATTCAACAACAATACTACTCCCAGAAAGCCTACAAACTCATAGGAAGTGAACAGTCAACTACTGAACCACCACTGGGTTAAAGGAGAAATAAAGAAAGAAATTAAAACTGTCCTTGAATTCAATGAAAATGAAGGGACAACATATCCAAACTATGGGACACTATGAAAGCAGTGCTAAGAGGAAAGTTCATAACACTAAGTGCCCACATAAGGAAAATGGAGAAAGCTAACATCAGCGACCTAACAGCACACTTGAAAGCTCTAGAAAAAAAGAAGCAGACTCACCTAGGAGGAGTAGAAGACAGGAAATAATCAAATTGAGGGATGAAATCAACCAAATAGAAACACAGAAAACCATACAAAGAACCAATGAAACCAAGAGGTGGTTCTTTGAGAAAATCAACAAGATTGCCAATCCCTTATCCAAACTAATCAAAAGACAAAGAGAGAACATCCAAATTAACAAAATCAGAAATGTAAGGGGGACATAACAAAAGACACTGAGGAAATTCAGAGAATCATTAGGTCCTATTACAAAAACTTGTACTCCACAAAACTGGAAAATGTAAAAGAAATGGACAATTTTTTTTAGATAGATACCATCTACCATAATTAAATCAAGGCCAGGTGAACAATTTAAATAAACCTATAAGCTGCAAGGGGATAGAAGCTGTCATCAAAAGTCTCCCAAACAATAAAAGCACAGGGTCTGATGGTTTTAGGGCAGAATTCTACCAGAACTTTCAAGAATAACTAACACCTATACTCCTCAAACTATTCCACATAATAGAAACAGAAGGGTCATTGCCAAACTCTTTTTATGAAGGTACAGTTACCCTGATAACAAAACCACACAAAGACTCAACCAAGAAAGAGAATAACAAAACAATCTCACTCATGAACAGGGATGTAAAAATTCTTAATAAAATACTGGCAAACCGAATCCAAGAACACATAAAAATATCATCCATCATGATCAAGTACTCTTCATCCCACAGATGTGAGGCTGGTACAACACATAAAAATCTATCAATAATCCATCATATGAATAAACTGAAAGAAAAAACATATGATAATTCCATTAGATGCAGAAAAATCATTTGACAAAATTCATCACTGTTTCATGATAAAGGTCTTGGAGAGATTAGGGATACAAGGATCATATCTAAATATAATAAAAGCAATGTACAGCAAGCTGACAGATAACATCAAATTAACTGGAGAGAAACTCAGAGCAATTCCACTAAAATCAGAAACAAGACAAGGCTGTCTGTTTTCTTTGTATCTCTTGTTGGAGTTTTAGCAATAGCAATAAGACAATATAAAGAGATCAAGGGGATTGAAATTGGAAAGGAAGAACTCAAACTTTCATTATTTGCAGATGATATGATAGTGTATATAAGTGACCCCAAAAACTCTACCAGAGAATGCCTACAGCTGATAAATACCTTCCAAGATCAACTCAAAAAAAAGAATGAGTAGCCAAAAGAATCATAGTACACAAATGATAAAGAACCTGAGAGGGAAATCAGAGAAACATCACCTTTCAAAATAGCCACAAATAACAAAATATTTTGGGGTAACACTAACAAAGGATGTGAAAGACCTATTTGACAAGAACTTTAAGTCTTTGAAGAGAGAAATTGAAGAAGATATCAGAAAATGGAAAGATCTCCCAAGCTCTTGGATAGGAATGATCAACTTAGTAAAAATGGCAATCTTACCAAAAGTAAGCTATAGATTCAATACAATCCCCATCAAAATCCCAAAACAATTTCACACAGACCTTAAGAGAACAATAATCAACTTCATATGGAAAAAAAAACCCAGGATAGCCAAAACAGTCCTGTAGAATAAAGGAACTGCTAGAGGCATTACCATCCCTGACATCAAACTCTATTACAGAGCTACAGTAATGAAAACAGCTTGGTATTGCCATAAAAACAGAGATGTTGACCAATGGAATCAAATTGAAGACCCAGATATTAATCCACACACCTATGAACACCTGATTTTTGACAAAGAAGCAAAAATTATACAATGGAAAAAAGAAAGCATCTTCAACAAATGGTGCTGGCATAACTGGATGTCAACCTGTAGAAGAATGAAAATAGATCCATATCTGTCAACATGCACAAAACTCAAGTCCAAATGGATTAAAGACCTCAATATAAGTCCAACCACACTGAACCTGAAAGAGGAGAAGGTCTAAATATAACCCCAGTAGCACACACAATAAGTGCAACAATAAATAAATGGGACCACGTGAAACTGAGAAGCTTCTATAGAGCAAAGGACACAGTCAATAAGACAAAAATGCAGCCTACTGAATGGGAAAAAAACTTTTCACAAACCCCATATGAGACAAAGGACTGAGCTCCAAAATATATAAAGAACTCAAAAAATCAGACATTAAAATTCTAAATAACCCAATTAGAAAGTGGTGTACTGAACTAAACAGAGAATTCTCAACAGAAAAATTTCAAATGGCCAAAATATACTTAAGGACATGTTCAACTTCCTTGGCTATCAGGGAAATTCAAATCAAAACAACTCTGAGATACTATCATACTCCTGCAGAATGGCTAAGATCAAAACCACTAATGGTAGCTTATGCTCTAGACGATGTATGTGAAGCAAGGGAAACACTCATCCATTGCTGGTGAGAGTGCAAACTTGTGCAACCACATTGGAAATCAGTGTGGCGGTTTCTCAGAAAGCTGGGAATCAACCTACATCAGGATCCAGCAGTACCACTCTTGGGAATATACCCAAAAGATGCTCAATCATACTACAAAAGCATTTGTTCAACTATGTACAGAGCAGCACTATTTGTAAGAGCCAGAACCTGAAAACAGCCTAGATGCCATTCAACTGAAGAATGGATAAAGAAAATGTGGCACATCTACACATTAGAGTACTATTCACTGGTAAAAAAAAAATTATGACATCTTGAATTTTGCATGAAAATGGATGGAATTAGAAAACACTATCCTCAGTGAGGTAACCCAGACCCCCCAAAATAGAATATGGTATGTAGTCACTCATAAGTGGATACTAGGCATAAACAAAGGGCATCAAGCCTATATTTCATAATCCTTGAGAAACTAAGTAATAAAATGAAACCAAACACTATCCTGAGTGAGGTAACCCAACCCAAAAAAAAACGAATATGGTATGTATTCACTCATAAGTGGATATGAGGCATAAACAAAGGGCATTGGGCCTATAGTTCATGATCCTAGAGAACCTAAGTAATAAGGTGAACCCAAAGACAAACATATATAGAACCTCCTGAAAATTGGAAACAGACAAAAATTTGGGAGCATTGGGAAAGGGGATAGAATGAAGGGGAGAAGGGCGAGTTGAGGAGAACTTGAGGGAATGCGATAGTCGAAATGGAGGAAGGACAGATAAGAGAGCAAGGAAAGAGATATCTTCATTTAGGGAGCCATTATTGAGTTAGCAAGAAACCTGGCTCTAGAATAATGCCCAAGAACCCACTAGGATGAGCCCAGCTAAGATCCTAAGCACTAGAGGATAGGGTATCTGAATTGGCCTTACCCTTAGTCAGACTGATGATTATCTTAGATGTCACCATAGAACCTTTGTACAACAACAGATGGGAACAGAGGCAATGGTCCACATCAGAGCACTGGACTGAGCTTCCAAAATCCAGTTGAAGAGAAGAAGGAGTGAAAGTATGAGCAAGGAATTCAAGACCATGAGGGGTTCATCCACTGAGACAGTTTGCTTGAGCTAATTGTAGCTCACCAATTCCAACTGTATTGGGAGTCAACTCTGAAAGGAGGTTGACAGTTGGGGCAGACTGAGGGGCCACTGATAGTGACAATGACATTTGCCTCTACAGCATGTACTGGCTTCTTGGGATCCTACTCTCTTTGGATGTAAACCTTACTCAACTTAGATGTAGTAGGGAGGGGCTTGGACTTTCCACAGTTATGGGTGCATGGCCCTCACTTAGGATAGGAGGGGATGGGGTGGGAGGGTCTGTGGAGGGAGTGGGAGAGGATTGGGAGGAGTAGAGAGAGTGGGAATTTAGATGGGATTTTTTAAGTAATAAAATTTTAAAAAGAAGCCTTAGCTAATGGGCCAATCAGTTTATAATTGATGTAGACCTTGGTGTGATTCTTTGGGACTTAACGGCTGCAGGATGGGGCAGGACAGAAAATTCAGTCAACAAGTCCAGAGTAGAAGAACCTGGCCCAGATGTCCCTTAGGAGACTGAGCTGAAAAACTTTGCTAAGATGTCCCCTAAGTGGGGCTGAGCAAGATAGAGCAGAAAAAGTAACAACCTTTTTGCCAAAGTGGGAGGAGATTGCTACATTGCTGAAGAGGCTTCCCCTTCAGCAGAGTATTCGCAAAAGAAGTAACATCTTGGGCTGAAGAATAAGCTGATCACTCTGCTAGGACATTCCCTTTGGGCGACAGATCATAGCTCAGTTGTAGAACTCTCCAGGAGAGAAGCAGGATTGCTATATCCTGCCAGTAGACCATCTCCTCCCACACCCAAGCCTCAGGTAGTCTGGCTTTCTGAAAAGTCAGGACAGCTTTCCCTCTAGGGCTGAGCTATCCTATTGTAGCTCCAGCCTCTGGATCTGTCCTTTTGCAGCTCCAGGTACCCTGGCTTCCCAACAGGTAAGGACACTTTCTCTCCAAGGCTAAGCTATCCTATTGTGGCTCCAGCCTCCACAGCTGTCTTATTGTAGATCTACCCATCCAGAGTTGTCCTATGACAGCTCTAAGTATAGCCGGGCTTCCTGATGTCTTTGTAGCTCCTGAGCTGTAGCACTCACACTCCACTACAGGTTGATTTTGGTTATTTGGTGGGTTATGGATGTTTGTTATAATTTAGGGGAATATAGGAATATAGGAGAGAAAGATAACTATTAATCTCAGATATTTTCCATTAGCATGGATTTTGACATATTGATACAATTTTAAATTGTTATTATTAAACTGTATATATACTCTTATACTGTATATATGTTTCTACATTTGTCTGGGGGCATTTTTCTAATGCAGCTCATTTAAAAATTCAAAGTATAATTAAGAAATGAGGTTAGTAGTTATCTATAATAATACTTTGGTCATCTTAGGTATGTTTTCAAAGTAAAACAGGTATATTTTAGACAGATAGATGGTCTTCAAACTCTTCAAAGACTTATAAAACAGGGCATTGAAAATGTTTTGTTGACATGGGGCTTTTCACAACAATGAGAGACATCTGCTCCTGGTAGCACCAATTTACTTCATAAAAAAAGATTGGTATTAAAGAAACTCGGTAGGAGTTTGGTTTCCTTGTGGCAAGATTAGCCATTTAGGCAAGAAACTACTTTGTCTCTACTGCTGACAGTATGCTATATAATCTGTACATGTAGGATCCACAGGAAAGTGAGTGCTAAAGTTTACCAAAAAAATGTAAGACAGTCCTTCAAAATTCCTGCTTCACAAAAGTATGTCAGATATTCCACAGAACACAGAGTAAAGTGACTTATTAACATTGTCAATAAAAGGTGGGACAATCCTTCAAATTTCCTGCTTCACAAAAGTCTGTCAGATATTCTGCAGAACACAGAGTAAAGTGACTTATTAACATTGTCAATACAAGGTAGGACACTACTTCAAATTTCCTGTTTCACTGAAAATTCCACCAGATATTCTAGGACTGGAGGCCAAAGATAGGTGCCCCAACATTACAGAGGAACTTTTTGTGACTGTCTAGGCAGGCAGATATCTCTGATGTTAAGTAATATTACCTCCTTCTCAGGTCTTAGATGGAGTTAAAGACTAAATAGTTAAAGTTATAGTTTTCCTCAGATATAATAGAAAGTAAATTATGAAACTTTGGAATCACTAAGATAAGAGAGATAACGGAATATTTGCTCTTAATTTGATAAATACCAATGGACTGAATATTGTAAGTGTACTTTTACGGGATAACTGTTTTTGTTATATGTAGTTTTACTATGTTCAAGTTAAAACCTTTTTTTTTAAAATTTAGATAAGAAGGGGTAAATGTTATGCAATAGTAGTTTAAGGTGTGTTACATTTGTTTATATTGTGTAATATTTGTTTAACGAAGTTAAGATGTGTTGCATTCCATTGTGTTGCATTTCTTTAACTCTGTAAAACTGTGTTACCATGCCTGCCTGAAACATCTGATTGGTCTAATGAAGAGCTGAATGGCCAATAGCAAGACAGGAGAGAAATAGGCAGGCTGCCACGCAGAAAGAATAAGTTGAAGGAGAAAAAGAGAAGAAGAGGCATGAGAAAAAGAAGAGAGGAGGACATCAGGGGCGAGACACCCAGCTACACAGCAAGTCATGGAGTAAAAACTAAAGAGAGGTATATACCATGGATAAAACCCAAGAGGCAACAATTAGATAGGATAATTTAAGAAAAGCTAACTAGAAATAGGACAAGCTAAGGTTGGCCATTCATAAATAAGAATAAGTCTCCCTGTACTTATTTTGGTGCTTGGTGATGGGCTCCCAAAGAGTAAAGAGTAAAACCAAACAACTATAGCTGGGAGGAGTGGAGGGGACGGAAAACTTTGGTTAGGATGTACTGTATGAGAATAGAATCTATATCAATGAAAATATTTTCTATTCAATAAAAGATTAGGGACAAAAGTACTCTGGACTTGACACTCACTACTTCTACAAGAGTCAATTGATGCTCAATCTTTCCAAATATTCATGGTTTAGTAACTTGGAATAATCTATAAAGAGATATTTACACTCTAAATGAATTACTGGTACTCACAGAAGAAGGTATAGAAACCAATTGCAATTTGAGTTACAGGTGACTTTGAATTACTCATGAGGGTATTATGATTACAACCCAGATTCTCTGCCTCTGAAGTGCTGGAATTAAAGGCATGTACCATTATATATGTGGTAAAAATTTTCTTATGCCTTTGAATAAAGATAGTTCTTTGTTCTGACATGCAGGATTTCAGAAGAAATGGGGAAAATTAATTTTACAATAACTAGTTTCTTATTTATTTTTGTTGTCTTCAGAGTATGCATAGTTAGATCTTTTGTTGTGGATGAATGTCCCAGAAAAGATATAAAAAGGAATCCTTCTTTTAGAAAATTTTATGCAAGTACATTCATTTGCAATAAAGTTGTGCAATAGTTGTAGAAGAGAAATTCATCAAACAAGGTATATGATTAGAGAAGTTGGTTCCAGCTGTGAATTTTCAGTAGCTCCAGAATTCTGTACTATAGGCATAAATTGAACTTACAAATTCACTTAGAGAAGTTAACTCATTATGTCTCATCACAAAGGTCTTTTTTGGTTTATGGTTTCTCTCATGGTCCACTCAATAGTATACTTTTATCATTAAACAGTATGCATTTAGAAATTAATAAATTGCTATTTTGGTAATTTCTTGACGAATTTTTAATGTTCAGACACTACCTTTACATCCTTTGACCTTTGGCATGGTATTTCAGAATGTAATTAAATGCAAGGTGGCACAGGAAACAGAAAAATTATATCTTTATTTACATTTTGGAACCAAATTCTAACTTTACATGTCAACCTTGCTGATTAAATTTAATACTAAAACAAATTATATCTACTGAGGACAAATTGTTAGAGAAGTCATACTCAATAGCTCACCCTGGAGAGGTGTTGTTCCTTTATAGATATTGGAGACATAACCAAAATAATACTATTAACTCTTTATTAATCATCTCATTCAAATGTACTGAGATTTACTTTTAGGCTTCAAGAATAGTTTATTCTTATGTTCATGTTTTATGAATATGAGTAGAGAGTAAACAATACGTCATTTCCTCATGTTGTGTATCTTGAGCTTTTCAATTTTTTGTATATCTCAACAAATAAACTGTAATAAAAGTTTGACATATTCCTACGAACCTTACTTTTAAAACCCTTATTCTGTTTAGAAACATTGTATTAAATGATGTCTTAATTTAAGGGAATGTGATCAGAGAAAAAAGCAAAATTGATAAAGTAAAGCATAACTCTTAAGAATTTCAACAAAACTGAAGGTGAACATTTCAGTAGCACCATGGCTAGAAAAATGACTAATTATTTCAAAATTATTGTCCACCAAAATTACTTAAGTGGTCAATAGTTCATGTTTTCTCGGGTACATACCAATAGTAATGCATTTTTAGAACTTGGAATCACTGGGAACAGATAGAACAAATGTGGTGTAACAGAATATTTCATTTGAAGACACTTTTCAGAACCAGAGTAACCAAAAGAGCAGGTGCTGACATAAAAATAGAAACATACATTTAAAGCAATATATCATTACCAGAAATAAATCTATATATTTTCAGCCAACTATTTTGGATAAAGGAACCAAAACCATGGAATGACGTACTGCCTTCAGTACATAATTCTGAGAAACCAGGTATTTACACATAGAACATTAAAATTTTACCCTTCCATATATCTTTACTCTTCACAAATATAAAAACAAAATGGATCAACTACCTAATAACATGGCTAATGCCATTATACTACTACAGAAAAATCTAGGGGAGTACTTCAAGATATGATTGAAAAAAAAAGATTATTTTTTTGTATATGTCCAGCATGATATGGGTAACAAAAGAAGACACAGACAAATAGGATAATATGAAATTAAAAAGCTGTTGCACAAAACCAGAAACAATCAATCCACTGAAAATTTCATTTCACAAAATGGAAAATGTTTATTTTCCATATTTTGCAAAATGAAAATATATATTCTCCCACAATTTAGCTTACAAATGACTAATAAATAGAATATAAGGAATTGAAAACAATCAATCCAATTAAAATATGCAAATGACCTGAGTCAACATTTCTCAAGAAAAGTAATAGAAGTGAACGAAAAATATATGAAACATTTAAGATTGGTGAACTGTAAATCACCTCTAAATGAGGGGTCAATTCTTTGCAGTTTGTGTATTAGCAAAATAATTAAAATAACAAAAAATATTCTACTGAAGAGACAAAGAACAAGGACTCTATAAGCATTGTTTAGGAGAATTTGAATTAATACAATCATTATCTAGACTAGAATATAGTATTTAAGTTAGTTAAGAATTTAAATATGTAAAATTAATAAATTTTTTAAAAGATCTTTTAAGTAAAATTAGTACTTGAAAACAATAATGTCTTGTGAGGTGTACAATATATTTGGTAATGAAATACATGATAATTATGAAAAAAGAATGGAAGATAGAAATATGCATTGAAAATTTTAATGCACATAGTATAAATATAAATTAAAATACATAAAAATATACTGTGAACATTGGAAAATTACTAATCTTATATGTGCTAAACTAATAAAAGCGATTATTAAGCAAAAAGATAAAATTTATCAAAATAGAAAGCAAAGTTATATTAGAAACAAAATAATTGACTCAAATAATATAATGTAGCAAGGTAAGAATTCATGTTCATACATCTCTATTCACACTTGTATACATGATGTGTAAATACCAATGATTGGCAGTATTATCACACTCTATTGAAAAGCAAGAAATATTGATAAAGTTATGTAAAACTCTATAATAATTTTGACACATTCCTGTATTCTTCCCTCTGTGACTCTGATGACACTATCTGAGGATGTTTGCAGAATGCATGTTCCTTCAATAGGTAGTCTTCCCTTCTTCCTTTCTCTGGGTCTCTTAACATCTTTTGAGGATATGTTTAGGATCTGCTTGTTCCATGGGAATCCCTCATTTCTCCCTTATACTGATATCCCTCAGAGTACCAAAATAGTATATGTTCTGAACACTTTTGTGCCTCCCTGTTATCTCTTACTTCTTCTCTCTAGGACTCTAAGCTTGACAGAACCTGCATATTCTACAAAACACTGTTAGTGAGGTGAGAAACTAAACCTTTCCCTAACTAAGCTAGGATTACATCTACAATGGTTATGGTTCATAACTGAGAAGATGCAAAACTAAACTTGATATATCATCTAGTTTATTTAAACTTACCAAGTCAGATTAGCAGCAAACTGAGATCAAAACTCCAGGTCAACAACAGTGAGCTCGACATCTATACCAAAAGACATAACCAACAGCCTAACTCAAGATGCCCAGGTTCCATCATAAAATCACAACAGTGGTCTCACATGACAGCAAGTTAAACAACATTCAAGACAATAAGTTCCTTTAAGGGAATATGGGCAGGAGAGACTACAGGACATATAATAATCAAAATGCATGATGTACATATATGAAATTTTCAGAGTACAAACTTAATATATGTTTAAAAACTAAGAAAAAAGTGATAACTCTCATTGAAAACCACAAGCACAATAGATACTTCACTAAAGCCCCAAAACAATCCCAACCAGTTTGGATTAAAAGGGGTTATTTATTGGAGGGGAAAAAACTTAGAGAACACTGTCCTACACCACAGTCCTCTTGTTGCAAACAGGAAACAGAGAGTCTAGCAGTCTGAATGGGAGCCAGAAGCAAGAGACAGTGAACAGAGGGCTGCTGCCACTTTTTAAAATGAAAAAGACCATGTCCCAGTGGGCTGGTATCTTAAAGGCTATTGGCTGAAGGAACAGAAAGGGCTCCTGCAGCACCTCCCCCTTTTGTTTAAGTAAGAGAGTTCTAAGCCTACTACATAATTATATACAATAAAAACAAATATTCTATTCTTTTTTTTTTATTTTTCCATACATTGTTTTGTTTTATTTTTTCCATTCAAGAACATAATTAAAGATAAAAAAAATTTTTTTCCTTTCTTCCCCTTCTCCCGGTCCCCTCCCACTACCCCCCACCCCTCCTCCCTCCCCCTTCTTCCTTGAAAGAGTGCATGGTGCCCTGCCCTGTTGGAAGTCCAAGGCCCACCCCCATCCCTCCTGGCCTAGGAAGGAGTGCATTCAAAAAGACTCGGTTCTCAAAAAGTTAATACATGCAGAAGAGATAGGTCCTGGTGTCATTGTTTGTGGGTTCTCCATCTGCCAACTTTCGCCGCCACATTCAGAGAGTCTGGTTT
>PVIU01025884.1:0-22943 GCA_004026605.1 Ondatra zibethicus | reverse complement strand
AGGGAGGGGAGGGAAGGGGAGAGGAGGGGAGGGGAGTAGAAATAGCACTGATTGTTGCAGAAGGCCCATTGGTGGACTAGACCTGGTGGTCCCCTGATCCCCACTTACACACAGAGAGGTAACTGTCACAAGAACAGACCAAAGTCACCATTAAGCTATTTCCTCCTCCAGAAGACCCCCATGGACCACCTGAAGATGGGGCCTTTGATGTCCTGGGCCATGAGTAGCAAGTAACTGCTGCTGAGGTAGGGTCACTTTCTTGCTCCTTTGTGCAGAGGACAACGTGGGGGTTGGAGATCACCACCATGGGCTGAACAGCATCGGATACCAAACAGAGAGTGGGGGCCCCCGAGTCCAATGAGGGAGAGATTTATGCTTCTCACTCCCCATCTGCAAAGCAAAACAAAAATAGCTGAAAAGCCGGTTTTCTGCTTTAGCGCCTCTGTGAATAAGCGTATAAATTTCGGTGACATTTCTGGAGGCTTGCTGAAGGGGAAAAAAGCCATCCCCAGGACGCGGCCAGCAGCAGCGACAGCATATGGTTTGCTGAAAGCGGAGGCAGAAAGCCTGTGAGCGCTGGAAAGGTGACTTTGCTGGGAAATTCAGGCACAAGGCACAGTGGCCCTCAACCTCTTTCCTTTTTTTTCTTTAACTTTTTTCCATTTTTCATAGAAGAAAAGGGAGGAGGAGAAAAGAGAGGAAAAGGAAGAGGGAAGAAAAGAAGAAGATGATGACAATGACGACGACCTACTACAAGGCAGCCACTAAGGCACATGCAAGTCCCAGGCAAGGGACAGCTGTATTGGAACCCTGGAAAACGTGAAGGAGATGTTTAGGATTCCATCTGCCTTGGGACAGCCAGCTTTGGCCTCAGACACAGGAAGAGGACATTATAGTATCCAGCTCAGAGAAAGAATTAAGGAAGCAGCCCTAGGGCTGAGAAAAGCGCTGGGTAAACAGAGAGCAGAATTAGAGATTACCTTTCCAACCTCTCTGGAGCTTCTTCTCCAGTGAGAATTCAAGTCGAAAGTAGGGAAAATGCATCTCCTGTCGTTTGGCAGGAGCCAGAACTGGTGTTACAACAATATCAGCGTGGCACAGAGACACAGGCCACACCTCCAGTCAGAGGGCAGAAAGGGGAAGAGCTGTGTGCAGTTTCCAGGAGGGAAGAAGACCAACAGCCTTCCTTGTTTATGTCACACTTAAATCGGATGCTTAGCCAGGAGGGTGGGATGCACCTGGGATCCCAGCACTTGCCAGGGAGGCCAGCCTGGGCTATATAGGAAGGCCTTGTCTCAGTTAAATAGAAACAGACAAGTACATTGTCTTATGTCGTAAACCAAGCAAGAACTTCAGTTATGTCTTTCTTCTTTAAAAAAATAATAATAATTTTGCCTGGATTTTTTCTTTAATTTTATGTGCATGGATATTTTGTCTTCATGTATGTCTGGTGGTGTGGGGGGTGCACAGAGGTCTGAAGAGGGTGTTGGATCCCTAGAACTGGAATTACAAACAGTTGTGAACCATTATGTGGTTAGTGGGTACCAAATCCAGGTCCTCTGTAAAAGCAGCATGTGTTTATAACTGCTGAGCCATCTCTCCAGCCTCGATTAGTCTTTTCTGATGTCCATTTACGCAGTACTTCCAATCTATCACTTCCTCTTTAGGATGAATGAATGTGCTTGGAAGTAAATGGTTCAGGAGAAGACGACACTGACTGGGCTGGGAGAGGGAGAAATGGTGAAAGGTGATCAGAATGGTTCAGGGAAGGAGGTAGAGAGGGAAGGATGTCCCCAAAACAAACTGTCTTCTCTGGTTTCACTCTGCTGCCAGCACCCAGGCTGCTGTGAGACTGCATGGCTGAAAAGATGGAGATGGAGTACTCCCTCCTGTGCCCTTGCCCTCAGGAAGCAGCAGCTGGGTACAGGAGAGTGCACTGCATCCTGTCCTCCATCCTGACCTCCATTAGTGTGTCTGTACACAGTGTTCTGTCTCTAGAGCAAAGCTAAGAGGTTTGCAGAGTGAATGTGCTAATTTCTTCCCAGGCTTGGGAAGCCCATCACAACTTGCTTGCACCTACTATGCCAGCGGTGGCTTCATGGGCTGCTGTCCCTGTGTTCTGCTCTGTGCACACTGCTCTGCTGAACCCTCTCCAGCCCCAAAGGCAGTCCACTCTCTTGGCTCCCAATACCAGAGCTTCAACTCCTACACTTCCCTCAGCACCCATAGCAAATTTCACTTCCACTGAGACATCTTCCAAGACACTTCCACACAGACCTGCTGTGCCCTCTCCCACCTCGTCTTAGCAAGCTGTTGGAAGCTGTTACACTTTGCTTGGAGTCATAGTTTTGGTCACTCCTTCCCAAAACATGGTGTAAGATAAGGATTGGGGACCTGGTTGCTAACTTGTAAAGCAAATTCAGGAATCCCATTGAGGGACTGGGGAGGGTGAGACTTAACCGGAAGGAAAACAGATAAGGGGAGAACACATGTATACACTGCCATACCCCACACCCCCGATCCTCCTAAACCCCCCCCCATATCTCCATATCCTCACACCCACTACCAGGTAGATAGAGCTCAGCTCCTGGGTGAATCCCTGTGGCCCCAGGCTCGGGCTTGGCTGCAGGGCAAGGCGGCTGGATCAATTACCCTTCCTGGACCATGATCCTGGGGCACTAGCTGTCCGTTCCAATATTGGCCCAGGCAAGCTGCCCTTATGCCTACAAAGCCTTCAGGCAGTGGAACTGAGAGCCACAGCACTTGAAATGGAAAGCAGACTACCGTCTAGAATCAATGCCACAGCTGCCCAGGAAGACTGAAACACTGAAAAGAAGTAGTACCTGCTCTGTGCATTTGTAATGCCCCGTGGACCTCCACTTGCCCACCCTTTTATTTTTGGCATTACCCAAGGTCAGTCGCGCTCTGAAAATATGAAAGAGGAAATTTCAGAAAGAAGTAATCCCTACATTTTAAATAGGTTGTCGTTCTTTGACTTACTGCAACCCAAGTACCGATACTGAGAGCGAATGGCACCAGCCAGTAAGTGAATAATGAGTGGCCAGTATATACAGTATGGATCCGCCAGGTGAAGCAGGACAGTTGCTGTCTCAGGCAGAAGGGAACAGGATGGCATGAGACTCATCACACTGGGCACAACAGCTCACAGGAGGAGATCAATGAAGAACCTCAGTGGTGGCCTCTTGCTGTCACCGTTGCTATGCTGTTCGCCTTGTCTCATCACAAAAATACTGTGTCTGTTCCATGAGAGAAGCATGAGCATGAGAGAAGGTAAGATATTGTGTGAGTGAGAGACATTGCATTCATGGTTATTATTTTATTGTATTGTTATAATTCCATTTTATTGGCATTGCTATTAACCTTTTAATTTATAGTAAACTTTATCATAGTCTATAGAGGAGCTGGCTTTAAGCATCCACCAGAAGTCTTGCAAAGTATTTCCCATGCAGGAGGGGACAACTGTAGAGACTTAGATGAAGGCTTTACTTCTCCAGTGTGTTAGATTTCTGTTGCTGACAAAAGTCACAAGAAACGAGTTTCTTTCGGCTCATCGTTTCAGAGGTTTTGGTCCATGCTGCTTGGCCTAAGTGAAGAAATACCTCCTAGAAGAAAGGCATGGTGAATTACCTCATGGGAGCCAGGAAGCAAAGAGGAACAGCAGGAAGGGCCCAGAGCCCAGATGCAGCCTTTGAAGGGTCAATGTCTGTCCCTTTTTCCAGCTAGGCCCCACCTTCCACTTTCTTCCAGCCTCCCCGCTCTCTACTTAAGTTTGAAATTCGACAATGGATTAGGCAGAGCCCTGCGATCTGATTGTCTCACAGGCACACCCAGAGGTAAGATCGACTAATCTCCTGGGTATCTTTCAATCAAATCAAAGTGACAAGTGATATTCATCATCCCAGCTGACAGTCTAAGAACCTCGCGGCCAAAAATCCTGCCATCCTCCTCTTTGTCTTCTTCCTAAGCTGTACAGAGAGAGACTGCCTGGCAGTTAACCTTCTGGATGAAACCAGGGCAGAGGTAAACACACTGAGCCAGGGCCTGGCAGTGATTCCCATCCCCCATCTCAGCAGCAGGTCACAGAGAAGTGGCTAGACACTTTAGACTCTGCATGTGGATGGCCCCAAAGGTCCTGTCAGTCCCTGTGTCTGATAACAGACAAGGATTCTGATGACAATCAGGAAGCCCTTGCCTTCTTCCATCAGCCCAACTCTGATCCATCAATGGAGACAGCAACGCCAGAAAGCAACCACAGATGTGGACGCAGGAAGCCAGAATTGGTAAATGCAGTGGGAAATTCTGCCATCCGGTCAGGGGCTGAGGCCAACATTTGCAAGAGACTCCAACCATGCTCACCCCAGCCTAGGCTCTGCCTGGTTCTCTCTTCTCCAGTTGCTCTGGGGCATGGGCTAAATGGTGATCCTCAAACTATACCTTTAAAATATATATTTATTTGGAAGAAAGATCTTTACAGGTGTGTTTGAGTTCCAGATCTCCAGATAAGGCCATCCTGCATTACTCAAGTAAATCTAATGTCATTGTATCTGTTCCCTCATCCTCAGGTCAGCTTAATGTCACCTTCCCCTCCCCACACTTAGATTTTTTCCAAGAAATTTATCAGCTTCTAGCACACTATAAAAAGGGTTGAAGTTTGTACAAGCATGTGTGTCTGCATGTGTGCATACATGCATGTTTGTGTATGCAGATACACAGGTGTGTACAGGTACATGCATGTACTGGAGAAGGAGTTGAGAATTGTTCACCTTGATCTGCAGGCAATAGTAAGTGAACTGTGACACAGGGTGTAGTTTGAGCATAGGAGACCTCAGAGCCCACCCCCATAGTGACACATTTCCTCTAACAAGGCCACACCTACTCCAACAAGGCCACACCTCCTAAGAGTACCACTCCCTATGGGGGCCATTTTCTATCAAATCACCACAGAGGCCAACTCATGGTAGGCCTCTACTGCCTACTTAGTTCATCAGGGGATGATGATCTGAACACAGAACACATTCTACATGGTTCTGTAGAACCAGTGGTGGATACATGTCTGTCTGTCTGTACCAACAGTATCTCTTTTGATGCTCAAAATAGCTCAGGGAATTGACATTATTGCTTCATCCCAGAGGAGGAGGTTCAAAGAGGCAAACCAATTTGTCTGAGGTCACAGAGAGGTAGAAGCCAGATTCAAACTCAGAACTGTGACTGCAAGCCACACCTCTTCTCCATTACACATCCACAAGAGGATGTCTTGTCCAGAAGTTGGTGAGAACATGAGAAGCGATGCCGTGTACAGTAAAGAACTAGTTACAGATCATCTAGTGTGGGATTTGCACTCAAGACTACAGGGTTGGCAACTCTATACATTCATGTGTGTGGAATTAAAATTAGGAAGGCATGACCCTGTTAACTGATATGTCCGTAAATCATTATCCCCACATTAGAAAATCTGCACTGTAGACACAGCCACCCCACAAATATAGTCAACAAACATTTGATTGCTTATAGGGCATGTTGCTCTGTTCCTTATCCCTTCTGCCCAATGGTACCTGGAGGGGAACCTGGCCCTTGAGGGAAAGTTCCAAACTCACATATGGCCTCTTATATCTAAAAGCAATCTACAGATTCAATGCAATGTCCAGAAAAATTCTTCACAGACCTCAAAAGAGCAATACTCAACTTTATATGGAAAAGCAAAAACCCAGGATAGCCAAAACAATCCTATGTAACAAAGGAGGCATCACAATCTCTGATTTCAAACTCTACTACAGAACCACAGTACTGAAAAAAGTCTAGTATTGGCATAAAAACAGACAGGAAGAACAATGGAACTGAATCGAAGACCCGGATAGCAATCCACACACCTACAAACACCTGATTTTTGACAAAAGCAAAAAATATCAAATGGAAAAGAGAAAGCATATTTAACAAATGGTGCTGGCATAACTGGATATCAACACGTAGAAGAATCAAAATAGATTCATATCTATCACCGTGCACAAAACTCAAGTCCAGACGGATTAAAGAACTCAACATAAAACTAGCAACACTAAACCTCATAGAAGAGAAAGTGGCAAGTACACTTAAACACATTGGCACAGGAAACCACTTCCTAAATATAACCCCAGCAGCACAGACACTGAGAGAAACAATTAATAAATGGGACCTTCTGAAACTGAGAAGCTTCTGCAAAGGAAAAGACACAATCAACGAGGTAAAATGGCAGTCTACAGAATGGGAAAAGATCTTCACCAACCCCACATTGGGCAGAGGGTTGATCTCCAAAATATACAAAGAACTCAAGAAATTGGTCATCAAAAGAACAAATAATCCAATAAAAAAAATGGAGTACAGACCTAAATAGAGAACTCTCAACAGAAGACTCTAAAATGGCTGAAAGACACTTAAGAAAATGCTCAACATCCTTAGCCATCAGAGAAATGCAAATCAAAACAACTCTGAGAGTCCATCTTACACATGTAAGATTGGCCAAGATCAAAAACACTGATGACAACGTATGCTGGAGAGGTTGTGGGGAAAAGGAAACACTCCTGCATTGCTGGTGGGAATTCAAGCTGGTACAGCCCCTTTGGATGTCAGTGTGGTGATTTCTCAGAAAATTAGGAAACAGCCTTCTTCAAGACCCAGCAATACCACTTTTGGGTATATATCCAAAAGATGATCAATCATACCCAAGGACATGTGCTCAATTATGTTCATAGCAGCATTGTTTGTCATAACCAGAACCTGGAAACAACCTAAATGCCCCTCGACCAAAGAATGGATAAAGAAGATGTGGTACATTTACACAATGGAGAGTACTACCCAGAAGAAAAAAAAATGATATCTTGAAATTTTCAGGCAAATGGATAGATCTAGAAAACATCATATTGAGTGTGGTAACCCAAAACCAGAAAGACAAATATAATATGTACTCACTCATAAGTGGCTTTTAGACATAAAGCAAAGAAAAACCAGCCTACAATTCATAATCCCAGAGAACCAAGATGACAAAGAGGATCCTAAAAGGGACATACATGGATCTAATTTACATGGGAAGTAGAAAAAGACAAGATCTCCTCCTGAGTAAATTGGGAACATGGGGATCATGGGAGAGGGAAGAAGGGGAGGGGGAGGAAGAGAGGAAAGAGGAGAAAAATAGATAGCTCAATAAAACCAATAAAAAATTAGCATTCCTCTGGGTATAGTATACTCAGCATGTTACCCCAGGAACCATATTCAGACAAAGGTGGGGAGGGCAGGAAGGCAGGGATTGCTACATACTTACCCCAGATTCCCAATGCCAGCTAAGGACAACCCAGGCCTACATTCCTCACTACTTTCCAGAAGGTTCCCAGCAGGTCTGTGCCTCACTTACCCACTGTTTACACTGTTTATGGGCTTTCCTCCCTTTCCTGCCTTACTTCTGCACGCACTTACTGAGCTGCTGGAACCTCTTGTCACATAAATGCCTTGTAGGCACCTCTCTGAAAGAAGGCTAACTAAGGCATTGTCCATGAGCAATGAAATGTGGAGCAAGAAAGACTGTGGTGAGCCAGAATCTCAACAATGATGGTGATACATAGATTAATAGAAATGGGTTAAGATATAAGAGCTAGCTAGGAATACGCTTGAGCTATTGGCCAAACAGTGTTGTAATTAATATAGTTTCTGTGTGATTATTCAGGTCTGGGCAGCCAGGAAACCAAGGCACAGCCTCCCACTTCAGCCATGCTCCCCATGATGATGATAATGGACTGAACCTCTGCTCTGCACTGTAAGTGAGTCACCCCATAGAAATGTTTTCCTTTATAAGAGGTGCCATGGCCATGGTGTCTCTTCATAGAATAGGAACCCTAACTAAGGCAGTGTCCCACCCGTCCATCATTTCTGAAAACACCTTCCAGTTCTGACAAACTAAGCAAGAAAGCCAGGCTCCCGCAGCTCAGATGAATTACCCTGCAGAAATCATTTATCTCATGTATCCCCAAGTGCTCAGTGGGGTGCTAGGTTCAGCATCACCAGCCACATAAACCAGAATTTAACAAGGGGACTCTGACCTGATCACCAGAATGTAGCCCAATCCTGCTGTCTCTGAAGCCACCTAAAAGGACACGGCACAGGCTCTGAAAGATACACCCATGAGATGTGTCCCAGAAACATTTTTACAGATTTTATTTTTTTGTTTTGTAAATTGTATGAATATGTGTTTGTGCCTGTGAATGCAGTCTTCTCAGAGGCCGGAAGAGAGCTCCTATCCTATGTAGCTGGAGTTAGAGATGGTTGTGAGCCACCTGGGAACCAAACTCTGGTCCTCTGCAAGAGTAGAGAGTGCTCTTAACCACTGAGCATCTCTCTAGTCTACCCACCCCGCCAAAGCATCTTTGAGTGATAAAGGCCACCTGGCAACTGGTAAATGCCTCCTTCAACTGGTAAGTGTCTTACTCAGAGGACCATGCCCAGGAACAGAAGCAACTGTGGAATAATGGTTTTAATGCAAGGTTTCGTTGTCTTAAAATTGCACCATTCTTTTTTTTAAAATACCAGTGCTAAACCAAAAGGACAGACAAAAGATGGACAAGAAATCACTACATCCCCCAACAGAATCCCAAAGGAAACCAATCCCGCAAGCAAACTGTGAGAGACTCCTATTCAGATGCTTGGAATGGCATTGTCCTCAAGGGTGTGAGGTGGCTCTGAGTTGACTGTTGAGAAAACACAATGCCATGTGGCCAAAGCCAGCCATCGGTCCAGTAGTCTGTTGGAGCCCAGCCCCTCTTAACATTCTTGGCTCAGCCTCTGGCCTCTGCAGATTTCCACTGCCTGGCAACCCAGAGCCCTGGAACTGTAAGCAAGCAATGGAAGCTGGGAACTCTCGGACCCCTCCAGTTTTTGCCAAGGCACCTTTAGTGCCAGCTTGAAGATCAGTGCCAGGGAGGGTCTGTTCCAGGCTGCTTCAGGTTTTTCCATCTAGCCTGCCCCGAGATCCAAGCAGAGACCACCTAGGGAGGCCCTATTGTCCCTTTCCTCCTTCCCTGAAGAAGAAAGGAGGTCTTGCTGCTTTGCAGCTGCATCCTCTAAGGAGTCCCCAGAGACTATAGGATAATGTGACCTTCCCATGCCCGGTAGCCTGCGCTGATCCCCAGGAAGAGACCGGAAATCCCCCTCCTGGACTCTGCTTAGCAGCCAGCCAGGTGCCCTCCCAGCACAATAGGGCAGCTGAACTTTCTTCCGGAGCCTTAGTTTCTCCCTTCTTGTTTAATTCACAGGGAGCCACGGGCTGGTGGAATGGTGTACTAAGATCAAAGGGAGAGGGAAAGGGCTCCCCTGAAGGCACGTCAGGCCTCTCTGGGAAGGAAATATTTTCTAATCCAGGAAGTAAAAATCCTGCATGTTAGGCAGTGCTAAAAGATGAGATATTCTGAGTCTCTGAGGTCTGGGGTGAAAGAACAAGAGGAGTCTGGGTTTTTGTTTTGTTTTCCACTGCTACCCAATACTAAAAGGGGTGAGCTGTATTTTGCAATGCAGCAGCCTCAGAGGGTGAGACCATGAAGTAAGCATGTTCGTGCAAAAGCATTTCATAGAAAACCAGGGTCCTAAAAGACCCCAGACCTATTCTGGGGTTCACTTCTGTCCCAGTCCCTCTCCAGGCTTTTTCATGCTTTCTAAACCGACTCATTCATTCAACAAATATTCACGAACCACTATTCTGTGGCAGGTAGTGGAAATACAATGAAAAAGAGCACAGAGGTAGCCCGTCCTTCAAGGATGTGCACTGTGTGGAGCAAAGAGCCCTAAAGAAAGCTGGAGTCTATCTTGAAGGCAGATGCTGTGTGCCTTTCTGCCACAGGGTGTGAGCTAGTGTCGGGGATGAAGGAAGTTAGCTGGATGTAGACCGTGATTCTCAACAGGAAAAGAGAACCACCAGCAGAGGAGGAGAGCCATCCAGAGACTGTCCCTACACATCCAGTTCACAGTGATCGACACCAAAGAAGGACCACTGTAACATGAGGACTGGCTTTGTTGGGGTTTCTGTCCTGCCTGGTTCCCGCAGCTGGTAAGCCCCAAAGAAAATCACGCAGAAAGTCTACATTAGGTTATAAACTGATTGGCCCATTAGCTCAGGCTTCTTATTAGCTCTTATAACTTATATTAACCCATTATGCTTATCTATGTTAGCAACATGGCTCAGTACCTTTTTCAATGGGGCAGGTCACATCCTGCTTCTTCTGTGGTCTGGGCAGGACTGGGGAAAGAGCTTCCTTCTTCCCAGAATACTCTTGTTCTCATTCCCCTACCTCAACTTCCTGTCTGATTTTCCCGCCTATACTTCCTGCCTGGCTATCAGCCAATCAGCGTTTATTTAAAATATAATTGACAGAAAACAGACAATTCTCCCACACTACTTCCCCCTCTTTTTTTTTAAACAAAGGAAAATATCCATAGTCCATTTTTTGGGAATGTGGGCATAGTATTCTAAGCTACTTCCAGCTGGTTGGGGGTGCTGATAATCTTATGGGGACCTAAAGAAAATTTAGAGTTATGATCAAGTCCTGACTGGAGTATCCTGTGAGGCTTGATCATCTCAGGCAGCATCTTGAATCCGTTTTGGCTGTAGAACTCTGACATCTAGGCCATCTGTTCCTACTGAAGATTTCTCAGGTGGTCTTCCTTGATCAAACCTGATTTTTCTTAACTCAGAATGAATCTACAGCCTCTCATTTCCTGTGGAAACAAAAGCAAAATCTCTTCTCCAAAGTAACATACCTTTTGACTTCAATTTTGAAGTCGAGGTATTCTCAAAATACTTATCTTGGATTAACTTAGCAGCATTTATAAACAAATATCTTTTAGCAGCTGTTGCTCCTTCCTCAGCATTCAAACAATTCAAATAGAGCACAATAACATACAGTATCAAGATTCTCTGTATATTTTTCATCTTTATGTGGCTTTATTTTAAACTCTATTTCTTCTATTTTTAATTTTTTGGCTTTTTGAGACAGGGTTTCTGTGTATCTTTGTCCTGGAACTCACTCTGTAGACCAGGCTGTCCTTGAACTCACAGAGATCCACCTGTCTCTGCCTCCCAAGTGCTGGGATTAAAGGTGTGTACCACCACACCTTGAATTCACAGAGGTCTGTCTGCTTCTGCCTCCCAAGCTTTGGTATTAAAGGCGTGTACCACCACACCCAACTACTCTTTCTTTTTTATTTTAAGGACTTTAACCTTTAGCCTATATATATTTTTAACATATTGTAAACCATTTAGAGGTTTTCTTTGTCTTTGAATCTATCTTTACTGTATCTCTCTCTCTTTTTCTGACCATATGAGTCTTTAATTTGCTAAGCAATATGGGTATGTTTAAAGCTGTGGCTTTGACAGCTAGATCCAGCCCATTCCTTAGCTTTCTGTGATTCCAGCCTCATGGCAGAGGTACCGGCTGTAGCCATGTTTATTGCCACAACTCTATGGCGTTTCAAGGTCCCTGCCAGAAAGCAAGCTGCAACAGTGTGCTCACAAACCACACTCAAATGCTCCGTAGTTGAACTGCTTGCCTGAAAGAGTCAGAGTTTGCCCTGGCAGGATGGCTGGCATTTTAAAACAGCACAGCTTTTTTCCTACTATGGCTGAAAATCGAAAAGCATGCAGTCAGCTTTTTATCAACACTATTTAAGTTTTTTTTTTTTTTTTGGCAGGACCTCTTAAAGAGCTGCAGGGTTTTGCAGCTAAAGCTGAGTCAGGAAGCATCTCTTAGATGAGAGTGCTTGCTTGCCTCTAGCAAGAAGAGCAGACCCGAGAAATTGCTGCTACCAAGAAAACATGTTTTACTCTATGCTTTCCCAAGCTTTCTCGGGCTTTATGTGGATGCAGTTGTCCATGTGGGTGCCATTCTGTAACATGAGGTTTCTCTGTGGCTTTGGAGCCTGCTTGTCGGGGTTTCTGTCCTGCCCAGATCACCAAAGAAGCAGGATGTGACCTGCCCCACTGAAAAAGGTACTGAGCTATGTGGCTAACATAGGTAAGAATAATGGGTTAATATAAGCTACAAGAGCTAATAAGAAGCCTGAGCTAATGGGCCAATCAGTTTATTGGTGTAGGAGTATCCTCAGGGATGATTTGGGAGTCCCCTCTGTGTGCTGTGATTACCATTAATGAATAAAGAAAACTGCCTTGGCCTTTTGATAGGGCAGCCCTTAGGTGGGCGGAGTAGACAGAACAGAATGCTGTGAGAGAGAAGGCAGTGTAGCAGACGCCATGCTTCTCCAGCACAAGATGGACACTGGTTAGACTCATGCTGGTAAGCCACAACTCAAGTGGCGATACACATTAATGGAGATGGGCTAAAATAATATGTGAGAGTTAGCCAATAAGGGGCTGGAGATAATGGGCCAGGCAGTATTTAAATGAATACAGTTTCCTGGTATAGGAGGGTCCTTCTGTATTTGGGTTGCTTTTATTGGTTAATAAAGAAACTGCCTTGGCCTTCTGATAGGACAGGACTTAGATAGACAGGAGAAAGAGAACAGGATACTGAGAAGGGGACAGAGCCAGAGAGAGCCTGCCAGATCAGACACGCTGAAACTTTCCCGGTAAGCCACAACTCGTGGTGATACACAGATTATTAGAAATGGGTTAAACAAATATGTGAGAGTTAGCCAATAAGGGGCTGGAGATAATGGGCCAGGCAGTATTTAAATGAATACAGTTTCCGTGTAATTATTTCGGGTATAAGCTAGCCAGCCACCGGGCGGCGGGAGCCGGGTGGCCACTGGGACCAAAAGAAGGCCTGCGCACCTTATTACTACAGATTGGCGCCCACACGATGTGCTAAATCCACTTAAAAATCTGAGACGGCTTTAAAAACCTGAGAGAGAGTTTAACACAGCTTTTTGCTGTTTGCATGCTGCAGAGAGATTTCCTGACTCGGCAATAGAAAATATCAAAAAAAAGGTGTGCAGTTTTAAAACGCGGCTTCCTGGGCCCTGCTGCCAGTGCAAACTCCAGCTATGGAGTATTTGTGGGCCCGGATGTTTGTGTGCCCGCTCGGGACCAGGAAGAAAGTAGCTGAGACTATGCCGTGGCTCAGCTCTTCCTGCCTGGACAGACGGCAGGATCAGTCTTAGCCAAGCGGGAGAGCATGGTGGATTTCCGCAGCCATACACAGAGATGTTTTGTGCGCTGCGGCTCAGAGGCACAAGCGGCTCTGCCATGTTGGACTGGGCGGAGCAAGCAGGCAGTACCTGTATTTGACCTGGGATCGTGGCAGCTTAGATTCTTAAGAGTTTACCATTTTAAAAGCGCAAAGCAAAACTTTTCCTGGACAGTAAAGAATTACAGATTCACAATAGGACAGATTCAGACATAAAAGACCTCTAAATGGGTCACAGTGTTGGATGGCTGTACGTAGGCTTGGGAGAGAAAATAAAAAGAATATAGAGAGTCAAATTAATTCTTAAAATAAAAGGGTAAAGTTTTAAAGAGAAAAACTACAGGTAGTTATAGATTAAAAGAAATAAAAATAAGCCACGTAAAAATGGAAAATTCACAGAATATCTGGATTATGTATTTTATTGTGTTTTCTTTGAATTTTTTGACTGTAAAGGAGCTAAGTACAGAGAGATGTTTCATTGTCTGGGCTGCTAAGCTAAACCAGCATGGATATTATCATAAAGGCATAATGGCTTCAAAATTTGGGTCTAAGGATATGGTTCTTTGGAAAGGAGGTTCTTCTTTTGTTTTCACAGAGGATGGGACCCTGTGGATTCCTTCTACACCAATGCGGTTTAATAGACCATGCCCTCCTGAAAGGTCACTGTGAACACCTTCAGAAAATTACTTCACTCAACTAGTGACTGAGATGAACAGGATACACCATGAAAGACCTGATTGACAGCGCCCCCATACAGCAGGAAGAAGTTTGGAGAGAAGTAACTATGCCCATATTCCCAAATATTGTTTATAAATGTTCTTTAAATTTAAAGGGGGAGATGATATAGATATGGATAATTTACATTGGTATAAATTTTGCTTTATTGTTATAAATTTAAGGTCAATTTTGTTGTATATATGTATTTTTGATCTTGATTAAGATATTGTGATTGTGTAATTCATTTAAAAATGTAATGTATAATTAGGAAATATAGGTTGTTAATGGATAATCATTGATATAGTCAAGTTTGTAGTCATGTTAGTTAGATTTTCTAGATGTGAATAGATATATTTCAGATAGGCATTCTTCATATCTTTCAAAGACTACAGAACATGGCATTTAAATATTTTAATAACTTAGGACTTTTCATGACAATGAGACACGTCTGCTCCTGGCAGCACCAGCTACATCAAGAGGAAGATGGGCATCAAAGAGACTCCTTATGGAGTTGGTTTGCCATTTGGCAAGAAAGTGCTCTTGCCTGGACTGTGCATAAACTGGACACAAAGAACCCGCAGAGAGAGAACTGCTGAACTTGCCTAAAGAGGAGATGATCCTTCAGGGTTCCTGCTTCATGAAAGAGTCTGTGAGACATTCTGCACGATACAGAAGAAAGTGACTAAACTGTCTTTAAATTTTCCTGCTTCATGGAAAAGTCTGCTGGATACTATGGGCCTGTAGGCTGAAGATGGATGCCCCAATGGTACAAAGGAACTTTGTGTGACTGTACAAGCAGCGAGATGTCTCTGTCATTCCTAGAGTTTGGAAGTTGCTTATTTCTTGTTTACTTAGGTAATATTTTATCCTTCTGGAGTCTTTGATGGAGTTAAAGAATGGATAGTTATAGTGATAGTTTTCCATTGTTATGATAAAAGATAAAATAGGTTGTAACTGTAATTCTTGCTTGATAAATTTTGTTATGTAATTTTACCATGTTAAAGTTAAAGCCTTTTTTGTTTAAACAGAAAAAGGGGAAATGGTGTAGGAGGGTCCTCAGGGATGATTTGGGAGTCCCCTCTGTGTGCTGTGATTACCATTAATGAATAAAGAAAACTGCCTTGGCCTTTTGATAGGGCAGCCCTTAGGTGGGCGGAGTAGACAGAACAGAATGCTGTGAGAGAGAAGGCAGTGTGGCAGACACCATGCTTCTCCAGCACAAGATGGACACTGGTTAGACTCATGCTGGTAAGCCACAACTCAAGTGGCGATACACATTAATGGAGATGGGCTAAAATAATATGTGAGAGTTAGCCAATAAGGGGCTGGAGATAATGGGCCAGGCAGTATTTAAATGAATACAGTTTCCGTGTAATTATTTTGGGTATAAGCTAGCCAGCCACTGGGCGGCGGGAGCCGGGTGGCCACTGGGACCAAAAGAAGGCCCGCACACCTTATTACTACAGATTATAATCTTATGGAGACCTCTGTGTGATTTTCTTTGGAGCTAAACAGCTGTGGGAACTGGGCAGGACAGAAACCCCAACAAGCAGGCTCCAAAGCCACAGAGAAACCTCATGTTACAGACCACCTCACCTCCACCTGCATTCCCATGCATGTTCTGACATTACAGGAGCAATCAGGAAAAAAAACACATGGGGAAGCTCCATGGGACAAACAGCCCAGTGTCCTCCCTCAGAGATGTGGGAACAGCTCAAGGAAAACGGTTTCATATGTGTATCCTTATTCGGATGCTAACACAGACGAGCCACCTAAAAATACTCACACTGGGGGCCGGAGAGATGCCTCAGTGCTTAAGAGCATGCACTGCTCTTGCAGAGGACCTGAGCACAGTTCCCAACACCCACATCAGGTGACTCCCAGTCAGTCTTCTGTAACTCTAGCTCCGGCCGATCTGACCTCCTCTTCCCTCACTCACAAGAATATACCCGTACTTTTAAAACAATGAAATACTATACCAAATATAAAATAAGTACATCATCAAAATAGTATTTAAATACTAAATTTTTTAAAATAAATAAAAAATCTTTTTAAAATTACTAAAATATGATCATATTGATGAAGCAGTTAGAAGTCTCAGCACCCCCTGGATATATGCTACTACTTAAGAATTGTTAAATATCTTTATACATAATAATGGTATTTCAGTTTTTTGAAAGTCACTAATCTTTTAGAAATAAATGTGACAATATTTGTGGGCATAATGATGTAACACTGTGATTAGTTCTACTTTCTGTTTGGGGAAGAGAGGCGTTGATAAGGATGCAGGTGAAAGCCAATGACCATGAGTTGGCCATTATTATAGCTCTGTGTTGGGTAAAGATGCTTTAGATATGCTTTGCTGTGGTTTAGATAAAGTTTGAATATGCCTGTCAAGGGCTTATGTGTTGGAAGGTTGGTCCTGGTGTGGTGCTGGGAGGGGTGGTGGGACCTAAGGGAGGTAATAGGGAAACTGGTTTCCAAAGGGATTAATGTAGTTATCATGGTACCCCATAAGTTTCCTTAGGACTGAGTTGCCATGAAAGGACAAGTTGAGCCAACAGTCTGGCTTCTTGCCTTGTGATCCTCCTCCCCATTATACCCACTCCCCTCATTGATGCTATTACTACAAGACCGACTCACAAAACCCTTGAGCCTTCAAAGAAGGAAGCTAAAAGCCTCTTCAGGGTCAGCGAGACGGCTCAACAGACAAAGGTGCCTATTGCCAAGATTCATGGCCTCAGTTTATCCTCAGGACCCACGGGATAGGAGAAAGCAGATTCCCATGGGTTGTCCTCTGAGTTCCACATGAAAACTGGAGATTTTCACACCCCCTGCCAAAAACAAATACATAAATGTAATGGAAAAAAATCCCATCTTTAGGTATTCTTATAGTAGTAGAAAATGCAATAATATATGTTTGAAATTTCCATTTTAAAAAGTTCTTCTTGAGGTATATGGGCAAAACCTGCAAATATACAAAGAGCTCTGAGCAGGAATGGGTCCACATATTCCAGGTCTTAAAGGTGGGTGGTGCATCTGGAGCTGGTGAAAGATTGTGTGTCGTGGCAGGGCTAAGAAAGGGGAGCAGGACTAAATTATGTAGGATCTAGGTGCCTAAAACTCACTCCCTTTGAGTTTCTGAGGTTATTTTTGAGCCTCTGGAAAAATGAAGTCCAGGACTGCCCTGTTTTTCCCACCACACGAGAAGGACGGAAGTGGGCACATAGCCATGTGGCTTGTAAGCACGTCGTGAATAATAGTTGAGTGACCCTTTTCAAAGGGGTCAGTGGGAGGAACTTCTCCACTGAGAGGAAAGTTGCAAGGCCAAATAAACCAAGTGTGCTCTTCGACAAGGACACGAGACAGGCACAAACACTGCATCTGTTTTCTGTGGCCGCCATAACCAGTGAGCACAACTTGGGTGGCTTAGAACAAGGTAAACCGACTCTCTTCCCATGCAGGAGGCCAGAAGCCTAAGCTAGGTGTCTGCCAGTATCTATGTTCCCTCAAAAGGCTCCCAAGAGGACTCCTAGCTCATCTCGCCCAGCAATCCTTGCACTCTTTGACATGGAGACACACCACTCCCAGTCTCTATTGCCCTCTGCACATGGCTTTGTTCCAACTTTCTCTCTCCTCATAAGGACAGCGCCACTGGAAGACAGGCCACCATGTCACAATATGATCTGCAGACACCGTACTTAGAAGTGAAATCACGGCTGCAAGTGCCAGAGACTAAGGATGAGAACAAAGAATGGAACTTGTCAGGTTGTTCAGGGGCCCCAAAGCAGCAACTCTAAAATGGTACTTTTGGGAGGCCAGGGAGGCCAGTAAAAAAAAAAAAAAAAAAAAAAAAAAAAAAACCTGCTTCCTCGTTATCTCTTACAGCTGCCTGGAAGCTACGTGTGAGGACTTGAGTGGAGGTCAGGGGGGGCACTTGAACACCTTGTGATTGTGCTGACTGGACTGACTGGCTCATATCCCCTAACACACACACACACACACACACACACACACACACAATTCATCACCTCAGTTTCTGCTTTAAGTCCTTAACAAATCCTCAATAGTACCTCACTCCCAAGGACCTGCTATGCAGGAGTTCTGCACTCTCTATCTCTTGTAGCAGGCTTCCTTGGACTGCCAGTCCCAAATCATGACACGGAGACTTATTATTAGTTATGAATGCTCAACCTAGCTTATGCTTATCCCACTAGCTCTTATAACTTACATTAACCTGTTTCTCTTCACCTCTGTTTTGCTTCAGGGTTTTTTTCCCACCTTTCTTTGATTCTTTGTGTCCTACTTTTTCTGCTTCCTCCATGTCTGGCTGGCTGGTGGCTGCCTGACTGGCTAGGCCTGAGTGTTTCCCTCTCTTTCTCCCTTGTTCTTGTCTCTCCTCATTCTCTCTTCTCTCCTCTAGAGCCTAGATTCCTCCTCCTACTTATTCTCCGTCTGCCAGCCCCACCTGGAAGTGGTCATCAGTGGATCCATTCAGACTTCCCTTGGGTCTCCACTTTTCCTAAAGTCTCAAGGAATCCTGAGAGCCTAGTATGCCACAGAGTTCCCTTAAAGCAATCCCGCTGGACTAGAGGAAAGTATCCTAGAATTGACCAGGCCCTGATCACATGACCAACTCCTCCAGCCTGTAGAGGCTGGTGCAGAAGGGTTTTGTAGACATTGGACTGGCATGGGGCAGAAGGCAACAATAGAGAGTCACTGCAACTACCGATCACCATCATGAGGCAAAACATTGGAATGTTTATTTCTCTACAGCCTGGTGGAATGGAAGGTTGTGGGGATATGGCCTATCACACACTCCCCAAAAGTTCTTTTGAGCTAACATCAAAAGTAAGTTTAACTTGACTTTCTGAGCTAAGTATGCCCCTCAAAAAATATGTTGATAGGGTCTTTGCAGATGTAGTCAAATTAAAATGAATTTTGAAGGACTTGGAGTGAGTTCAAATACAGTGACTGGAGTCTTTAGGTGAAGAGAGAAATGTAGACACACCCACCCCAGAAGGAAGGCTGTGTGAACACAGGCAGAGACTAGGCACAGGACTGCTGGCCACAAGAACCTAGAAGAAAGGCCTAAAACAGGTTTCCCACAGCATCTCCTAAAGGAAACATCATGTCCCCAACACCTTCATCCCCAGCTTCTGCTTTCAAGGACAGGAAGAGAATCCGTTTCTGCTATTTCAATCCAGCCAGTTTGCTATCGTTTGCTCCAGTAGTTCCAGGGCACTCGCACACTCTATCTGTGCCTTTCAAACAACTTCAGAACAGGAAGAGCCCTTTCTTCCCAGGCCCCATGACTCCTCTGATTTGTTTCTACAAGGACACTGTTGTACACACACACACACACACACACACAGAGAGAGAGAGAGAGAGAGAGAGAGAGAGAGAGAGAACCAATTTGCAACTGGTTTACCAAACTCAAGCAAATAACCACAACATCTGGCATTGTTTGACATTGCATCTGTAATCCACTCCAAACATTAGCATGGTTGTATGTGAATACCAGCTTTGAGGACTCAGGGTGAGATAAAGGTGAGATCTGTCACTTTTTCCTTCCTGTCTGACGGTAGCTTTTAGTTCCCTGGTGTCCATCAGTGGGTTGGTGAAGATAGGGGAAAAGGACATGGCAAGTCTATCATCAGATGACATCGTGGGCCTTCCCAGGACTTGGAGGCCTTGGCTCTTTCACAGAAGCTTCTGTGAGCTCTTCAGAACCTCTGACCTCAGCCTCCCATGACAGTGCTGGCTGCCCTTCTTTGAGTGAGCACTTCCACCGCTCTTTGTGAGGCCCGCTTGCACAAACATTTGGAATCAAACCCACTACTGTTGTGCACAAAGCCAGCCTGCACAGGTGTTTCAAAGAAATCCCTACAGATCCTGTGACAAGGATGAGCCAGTGTGAGTCACCTGTCTAGGAGGAGATCCAAATATATACCACTGTCCTGTTGTCACATTGGAGAGCAGTCATTTACTTTACAGAAGTGGCTCTCTCTCTCTCTCTCTCTTTCTCTCTCCCTCTCTCTCTCTCTCTCTCTCTCTCTCTCTCTCTCTCTCTCTCGCTCTCTCTCGCTCTCTCTCGATGTGTGTGTGTGTGTGTGTGTGTGTGTACTTCCAGGTCATAGTACCCAAAAACCTTTTGGAATTAACTAATATATACTGTCCTGTTACCATATGGGAGGACCATTGTTGGTTGTTCTTTTACTCTTTGCTCTTTTGGGGGCCCACCACCCAGCTTCCAAATAATCACACATGGAAACATTTTCTTACTTATGAATGCTTGGCCTTAGCTTCGCTTGTTTCTTGCCAGATTTTCTTAACTTAAATTATCCCATCTACCTTTTGCCTCTGGGCTTTTACCTTTCTCTATTTCTGTTTACCTGTCTTTACTTCTTATTCTGTGTCTGGCTGTGTAACTGGGTGGCTGGCCAGTTCTTTTCTCAATCCTTGATCTCTCCTCCTAGATTTCTCTTATTTTTAATCTGCTTCCTAGTCCCACCTATACTTTCTCTTGCCTTGTTATTGGCTGTTCAGCTATTCATTAGACCAATCAGGTGTTTTAGACAGGCAAAGTAGCATACTTCACAGAGTTAAACAAATGCAATATAAAAGAATGCAACACATCTTTGCATCATTAAACAAACGTTCCACAGCATAAATAAATGTAACACATCTTAAGATAATATTCTACAACATTCCCCCTTTTATCTAAATAAAAATTAAAGATTTAACTTTAACATAGTAAAACTGTATACAACAAAAACAGTTCTCAAGTAAGAATTACAATTACAATATTCAGTTTACTTGTATTTAGCAAATTCAGAGAAAACACTCTACCATCCATCCCATCTTAGTGACTCCAAAGTTTTATACATAATTTCCTTTCTATCATAACTAAGGAGAACTGAAACTCTAATAATTTAATCTTTAACTTCATCAAAGACCCCAGAAGGATGTAATATTACCTGAGTAAACAGGAAGTGCATTGCAAGTAACTTCCAAAATTCTAGAAAGGACAGAGACATTTGACTGTCTGAACAGTCACCCAAAATTCCTCTGCAGTGTTGGGGCATCCATATTCAACCTACAAGCGTAGAGTATCTGGCAGACTTTTCAGTGATTCAGGAAATTTGAAGGACTCTCCCACCTTGTTTTGGCAAAGTTCAGCAGTCACTTTCCTGAGGGTCCTGCATGTCCAGTTTATATACCATAATGTCAAGCAGTCAAGGAAAAAGCATTTTCTTGCCCAAATGGCTAGTCTTGACACACTGAAATCAAACTCCATAATAAATTTATTCAATGTCCATCCTCCTCTTTGAAGCAATTGGCACTACCAGGAGCAGACATGTATCATTGTCAAACAATGAAAAAAAAGCCCCAAGTTAGCAAAACATTTTAAATTCTATATTCTATAGGTCTTTTAAGTGTTTGAAGACCATTTATCTATCTAAATTATATCTCTATATGATCTTAAAAACATACCTAACATATCTACAAATTTGACTGTTATAGATGACTACTGATTTGTGCTTTTTTATCATCTTAACTAGTTTATAATAATAGCTTTCAAAAACTAGAAATGTACCTCACATTTTTAAATGAACTGCATGTGTCCACTACCTTAAACAAGAGAAGAAACATATATACAGCATGTTGTAACAAAAAGTAACCTTAAATTTGTATCAATATACAAAAATCTATACAATACAAAATATGTGAGACTAATAGCTGTTTTTTAGTTTAAAGTAGATTCAATAATTTACCTTTTTATCTTATCATTTCTATATCCCCTAAATGATAACAAACATCCCTAACCCACGAAATAACCAAAAGCATCCCACACTATCTCTTGGAATGTGGGCATCGTGTACTCCAGACTGCTCCACTGTTGTCTGTGGGCAAAGGCCAAGCTAATTGTCAAGACCTGGGAAGACTAGCAGTAACTTTTGTTGATATATATCACCTGCCAAGATCAGGGGGATCTCTCTTGATCAAACACATCTGTATTAACCTGGAATGAATCTACAACCTCTTGATTCTTGTGGAAACAAAAGCAAATCTGCTTCTCCAAAGCATTTTTGACTTCCATTTTAAAGTTAAGGCACTCTGAAATATCTAGGATGAATGATTCCAGCAGTTCTTTCAATCCAGGTCCCTTAGCAGCTGTCGTTTGCTTATGAACAACCAAAACATTCAAAAAAAAATCAACACAATAACATACAGCATCCAGACTACCTGTGTATTTTCCATCTTATATGACTCTTTTCTTTTATATTACTTTTACTCTCTTTTAAAACTTTATTAATTTTTAAACTACTCCTTTTTTTCTATGACTATACCCCTTTTCTTTCTTTCTTAAGCTTACACACATTGTAAAACACACTGGAACCTGTTTAGAGGAATTTTTTCCATCTGGACCTCTTTTACTGGATATCTTTTAGCCTTTGTTTGACTGTGTGAGCAAACTTTAAACTGTTGAGCTACAGCTAGGTCCTCCATGCAGCTCTATTGCCTGTCTCAGCCCACTTCTGGGGTCCTGAAAAGCTCACAGCCTGGTTAGAGGTGAGTTTCACCAGGAACTGCATTCATCCCCCCAGCACTGGAATGGCACTACCTTGAACTGTGGCAGGCATTTTTACTTATTTTTTTTATTTCTATTTAGCATGAAAAAGACTGTTTCTACAGGGCAGAACTTCTTAAAGGAGCTGTGTCCTTTTTTTCTGCTTTCTTGGACCCTAGGGGTATTCGAACCTCATGTTGGTGTGACAAAAAGTTGTTGGTTGTTTTTTTTACTCTTATTACTCTTTGTATTTTTTCCTTCTTATTCCATGTCTGGCTGTGTGACTAACCCCTTCTTTTCTTGCTCCTTGATCTCTCCTCCCTGATTTCTCCTCCTCCTATTTATTTTCTCTTCCTCCCAGCCCCACCTATCCTTTCTCCTGCCTTACTATTGACCATTTATCTACTCATCAGACCAATCGGATGTTCTAGACAGACAGAGTAATGCAGCTTCAGAGTTAAATAAATGTAATATAA
>PVIU01025883.1:0-22960 GCA_004026605.1 Ondatra zibethicus | reverse complement strand
AAGGGAGGGAGGGAGGGAGGGAGGTGGAAGGGGAGAAAGGGAAAGGAGGGAGGGAGGGACAACAGAAATAAAAAGGCAAACAGCTGTCAAAGGGCAGAGCCAGGGTGATTGGCTAGTGGCTCTTCCCCCATCATCGGATAAAGAGAAGAGAATGCTGGGAAGGGGACAGAGCCAGAGAGAACCGCCCGCCATGAAGCCCGCCAGGTCACACATGCTGAATCTTTCCGGGTAAGCCACGACTCGTGATGACACACAGATTATTAGAAATGGGTTAAACAAATATGTGAGAGGTAGCCAATAAGAGGCTAGAGCTAATGGGCCAGGCAGTATTTCAATAAATACAGTTTCTGTGTAATTATTTCGGGTACACACCGGGAGCTGGGTAGCACAAGAAGCCTTGTGCTGGGAACCAGGCACTGGGAACGCAGCCCGAGCCCCTCAATACAACAGATTGGCGCCTCAACGTGGACTAAATCCACTTAAAAACCTGAGATGTCTTAAAAAAAGAGAGTTTAACACAGCTTTTTGCTGTTTACGTGCTGCAGAGAGATTTCCTGACTTGGCAATAAAAAATAACAAAAAATAGGCGTGCGATTTTAAAACGCGGCTTCCTGGGCCCTGCCGCCGGTGCAAACTCCGGCTATGGAGTATTTGTGGGCCCGGATGTTTGTGTGTCCGCTTGGAATCGGGAAGAAAGTAGCTGAGACCCTGCCTTGGCTCAGCTCCTCCTGCCTGGGCAGACGGCAGGATCAGGCTTAGTCAGGTGGGAGAGCATGGTGGATTTCCGCAGCCATACACAGAGATGTTTTGCACATTGTGGCTCAGAGGCACAAGCGGCTCTGCCATGTTGGACTGGGCGGAGCAAGCAGGCAGTACCTGTATTTGACCTGGGATCGTGGCAGCTTAGATTCTTAAGAGTTTAGCATTTTAAAAACACAAAGCAAAACTGTTCATGTACATTGAAGAATTACAGATTCACAGTAGGACATATTCAGACATAAAAGACCTCTAAATGGGTCATACTGTTAGATAAAATATGTAGGCTTGGGAGAAAAAAAAAAGAGTATAGAGAGTCATAAAATAATGTTAATGCCTTAAAAAAAAGGGTAAAGTCTTTAAAGAGACAGAGTACAGATAGTCAAAGATTAAAAAAAAAATAAGCCACGTAAAAATGGAAAATTCACAGAATGTCTGGATTATGTATTTTATTGTGTTTTCTTTGAATTTTTTAACTGTAAAGGAGCTAAGTACAGAGAGACGTTTCATTGTCTGGGCTGCTAAGCTAAACCAGCATGGATATTATAAAGTTATTATTACTTCAAAATTTGTGTCTAATGTTATGATGCTTTGGAAGAGAGGTTCTTTTGTTTTCACAGAGGATGAAACCCTGTGGATTCCTTCTACACCAATGTGGTTTGATAGACCACGCCCTCCTAAAGGTCACTGTGAACACATTCAGAAAATTACTTCACTCAACTGGTGACTGAGATGAACAGGATACACCATGACAGACCTGATTAACAGCGCCCCCATACAACAGGAAGAAGTTTGGAGAGAAGTAACTACACCCATATTCCCAAATATTGTTTCTAAATGTTGTTTAAATTTAAAGGGGGAGATGATATAGATATAGATAATTTACATTGGTATAAATTTTGCCTTATTGATATAAATTTAAGGTCAATCTTGTTATATTTCTGATCTTGATTAAGGTATTGTGATTGTGTAGTTCATTTAAAAATGTAATGTATAATTAGAAAATATAGGTTGTTAATGGATAATCATTGATATAGTCAAGTTGGTAGTCATGTTAGTTAGATTTTCTAGATGTACATAGATATATTTCAGATAGACATTCTTCATATCTTTCAAAGACTACAAAACATGGCATTTAAATATTTTAATAACTTAGAACTTTTCATGACAATGAGACACATCTGCTCCTGGCAGTACCAGCTACTTCAAGAGAAAGATGGGCATCAAAGAGGCTCCTTATGGAGTTGGTTTGCCATTTGGGCAAGAAACTGCTCTTGCCTGGACTGTTGCATAAACTGGACACAAAGAACCCGCAGAGAGAGGACTGCTAAACTTGCCTAAAGGTGAGATGATCCTTCAGGTTCCTGCTTCATGAAAGAGTCTGTGAGACATTCTACAGGATACAAAAGAAAATGACTGAACTGTCTTTAAATTTTCCTGCTTCATGGAAAAGTCTCCTAGATACTATGGGCCTGTAGACTGAAGATGGATGCCCCAACGGTACAAAGGAACTTTGGGTGACTGTCCAGGCAGCGAGATGTCTCTGTCATTTCTAGTTTGGAAGTTGCTTATTTCTTGTTTACTTAGGCAATATCTTATCCTTCTGGAGTCTTTGATGGAGTTAAAGAATGGATAGTTATAGTGATGGTTTTCCATTGTTATAATAAAAGATAAAATAAATCTAAATATGGTAACTGTAATTCTTACTTGATAAGTTTTGTTATATGTAATTTTACTATGTTAAAGTTAAAGCATTTTTTGTTTAAACAGATAAAGGAAAAATGGTGTAGGAGGGTCCTTCTGTATTTGGGTTGCTTTTATTGGTTAATAAAGAATCTGCCTTGGCCTTCTGATAGGGCAGGACTTAGATAGACAGGATAAAGAGAAGAGAATGCTGGGAAGGGGACAGAGCCAGAGAGAACCGCCCGCCATGAAGCCCGCCAGGTCACACACGCTGAATCTTTCCGGGTAAGCCACGACTCGTGATGACACACAGATTATTAGAAATGGGTTAAACAAATATGTGAGAGGTAGCCAATAAGAGGCTAGAGTTAATGGGCCAGGCAGTATTTCAATAAATACAGTTTCTGTGTAATTATTTCGGGTACACACCGGGAGCCGGGTAGCACAAGAAGCCTTGCGCTGGGAACCAGGCACTGGGAACGCAGCCCGAGCCCCTCAATACAACACCAGGGACCCCAGCTACTCGCACTTCCGGAGTGTGACGTCCTGTGCAGGTCTGAGAGCAGAGGTCTAATGAGGTCAACAAGACAAGGACATACACTCTGTGGGCACAGCTTCTGGGCTAGAGACACAACCATACAATTCACCCCAAAACTTTAAAACTTGAAATGTTCACTTGAATTCCAAAAGATAGACTTGCATTCTTACCTGAATCACTTCGAAAATGAGCGGGACCAGTTTGCTTTCCTCCACAAGCCTGTAAGGGGAGAAAAAGAGGGTGAGCACGCGTGAGAGATGAGCATTTAAACAGCTACCCTAACAGGGTGGATCGACGCCCCCATGTCTAACTGCTCAAACTCTGATGGCGAAACAGACTAAGTAAATAAATGATGACTTTAGCACTCAGCAATTACACACAGGAAGCATGAGGCATCTCATGACAATCGCTCAACCTTATTGATATTTTAATGTGAAAATTAATTAAAATTCACAATTATTATAAAGACATCTAGCTAAGGTAACGCCAGGCGAAATAACATAACCAGTCCACAGTGCACACAGAGCCACTGGCGTGTGATGCCGCCGTTTTTTATTTCTGCCTCGTTAGCTGTCTTCCCAGCATAAATACGCTAATGCGCAATGAATTTTAATGGTCTTTAATTTTTAAAAATTTGGACACCAATCACCCAGTATACTCTAGGCATGTTCTCTCATCAAATCTGGTCATAAATTATCATCAGTTATAACAGAATAATTATTTCATGAGCTTTCAGAGAAAGTCATCCGATGAAACCAGAACCATCCAAGCTAGTCAGTGTTTTTACTAAGCTTGGTAAGCTGGGACTGGGGACCCAGCTCAGCGGTGGAAGCTTCTCCCCAGTGCTACAAAAGGTAATTTTAAGAAAAAACAAAACAGTATTTCCACTTCTAAACACCCCTTGGGTCCAAGGTAGAGCAAGTGTGTCTCCAGTGGCAGGCCAACAATAAATACAGGAGAATACACAGCTTCTCAGTCACTATAGCAACCATAGCCCAGTCAAATTAACGTGAGAGCAGCTTTGAGTGATGCTGAAACAGACAGGTTGTGTACCAATAAAACTTTATTCTCCAAACAGGCCACTCTGGGGCCACAGGCTATAGCTCTGCTTTGGTTAACAGCAATCATATTTGGCTGCTGGAGAGATGGCTCAGTGGATAAGAGCATATACTGTTCTTGCAGAGATTACAAGTTCAGTTCCTACCTAGCACCAAACTAGGCACCTAACAACAGCTTTTACTTCCAACTTCAGGGGACCCAGTGGCCTCTGCAGCAACTACACACACCTACACACACACCTATACACACACCTACACACACCCACACACACCCCTACACACCCACACACCCACACACACACCCACACACCCACACACCCACCCCCACACACCCACACACACCCACACACCCCCACACATCCCTACACACACCTACACACACCCCCACACACACCTACACACCCACACACCCACCCCCACACACCTACACACACCTACACATACCTATACACACACCTACACACAAACACACACATAATTTTTATAAAATATTAAAAATAAATCTAAAAACTACTCTTTTTAACTATCTTGCTAGATCAGTTCTGTGGGCCAGGACAAGCATATTGCCTCTGTTGTAAATACACCATTGTGTCTGTGTCACAGGCACTGCCAGGCAGACAGCATCAGGGCCACAGCACCTGGCCGCCGGGAGCTTGTCTGTCTGTGATAACACGCAGAGGAAAGAAATGTCTGCAACATGAGAGCGGCTGTGAGTGATGCTGAAACAGACAGGCTGTGTGCCAGTGAAACCTTCTCCCAGTGGGCCTCACGCACATGCTAAGGGCACAAGAGGCATGGACTTCCCAAGCTCACACACAGAATGGCAGCTTTAGTGTTTGCAACAGTGAGTGTGATCACCACTCCTCACAGAGCATCTGTGACCCTGAAGCACAGCAACAGCCTGGGGCCCTTCAGAGAACAAGCGCCCAGAGTGTGCTCGAGGAGTGTGACAGAATGCCAGCCAGCAAAGGACAGGACGGAAGCTGTGACCGAATGACATGAAACACAACTGCAGGAGGCTGGACCTGGTGGCACACTCACAAAACCCCAAATGGGGCATGCTGAAGCAGGGGGTCAAGAGCTGAAGGCCAACCTGTGCTAAAGGGAAAGATGCCATATTCAATAAAGATGCCATATTCAATAAAGAAAAAACCCACAAGATCTCACTTATACATGAAATCTAACAATTCAAACTCAAAGATGTAGAGAGCAGGGGCCAGGCTGACCAAGCACCTCTGGTCATATGTGAGGCCAATGTCACATGAGGAAATTCTTGCCTGGTACTGTAAACCTGGGCTCACAGCCCTAGGAGGGGCCAGGCAGGCAGCACAAACCAAACTCGTGTGTTACACAAAACAAGAAGAGGATGTAAGGTAACGGGAGGGTTTGGGGGATCCAGGAATAGGAGGGGGAGCTGGGGTGGACATGATCAAGATACATTACACACATGCAATTACCATACATAAAAAAACCTTCATAATAAAAGAGTTTCTAAAATTAATCATTCCACCCTTAAGATGCTTCCATCAGGTATGGTGTTGGCGATGAGAAGACGCCTGAGGCGAAGGCCTGGAGCCATTAACCACCTCCACCCACAGGGACATGTCTTCCCAGGGCCCCCTCCAACCGTGTCTCTATTGTAGACATCTGCACTGTCCCCTGGCCCATCCTCGCCCCTTGAATTTCGACAGGGTAGTGATTGCTAGACACTCACAGCTTGGCGGCTGGGAACCGAGAGCCAAATCTACCATTGCCTCCCTACAGAACCAGGACACCCACACCATGAGCTGCGAACCAAGAGCCAATGTTCAAGCAGTGAGCTTGGGTGAAAAGCAGTCCAAGAGATGGAGAGCAGACCCTTGCTGGTGAGTCACACAGTCATGCCACAGTGGGCCCAGGTGGGAATATCTATGCTGCCATCTCTGTGGAACACAAGCTTCCTCATGTCCATCTGTGACAAGGAGAGAAATCCCTCAGTCTGAGAAGCAGCCGTGCACATAACCAGAGAGAAGGTCACATAATAGCTTGTGACCAAGAGTGCAAAAATGCCCAGCTATGGGTTCCATGCTCTCTGAATGTGCAGTTGGTTATGCATGCCTGGGGCATCCTCTCAGAGGATCCTGAAGCTAGAATCAAGGTGCTCTAGCCTAGATGCTAGGTGCAGGCGAGACCACTTCTAACTTTCTCTCTGTTAGCAAAGGTCAGCTCTCTGCAGGAGGACTCAGGTCCCCATATGCTTGCTGGCTACCAGTTAAAGACCCCCCTGTAAGTTCCTACTCTGACTGGGGTTTAATTTAGGGTCAGAGGCTGGGCCCAAACAGTTCTAATAAGCTAGGTTCAGCCAACCTCCCGCCAAATGCCAATCAAAGACATAATTAATAGTGAAAGGCAGATAAAGGTGATTTAGTCAATGTGGGGAACTGTTAACACCTGGGCTCCACTGTCTACAAAGTCTGGCAGTGCAAATGTCTCTCCATAAATATCTTCCAAGAGTTTCTCCAGTCTTTCCCATGTGGTCCCCTCCATCTCTAAAGCCAGTGAGGGTTGCATTCATGTGTGTCCAGTCCTTTGCAAGCTGCAAATCCCACTGACCCGAACCCAACCCTGAACTCTAGTCCAGATTCGAAGGGTCTATGACCTTCTCTATATTTTAAGGTCATTTAATTAGGGGTCTTAACTACACCTGCGATAACCCTATAAAATAGCACTAATTACCGTGTAAATGAAAAACTGGACAAGGGGCATCTTCCCGAGCCTGGAAAGCTCCAGCTGGAGAGTATAGACCTCATACCTGACCTTGCCCTGCATCAGCTCCACCACGTGGGAGAAGCTGCTTCTAGACATCTGCGAGCACCCCGAGCTGGAGCCTCACCCTAAGCTTGCTCACCCCAAGCTTGCTCACCCCGAGCTGGAGCCTCACCCTAAGCTTGCTCACCCCAAGCTTGCTCACCCCGAGCTGGAGGCTCACCCCAAGCTTGCTCACCCCAAGCTGGAGGCTCACCCCGAGCTGGAGGCTCACCCCAAGCTTGCTCACCCCAAGCTGGAGGCTCACCCCGAGCTGGAGGCTCACCCTAAGCTTGCTCACCCTAAGCTTGCTCACCCCGAGCTGGAGGCTCACCCCGAGCTGGAGGCTCACCCCGAGATGGAGGCTCACCCCGAGATGGAGGCTCACCCCGAGATGGAGGCTCACCCTAAGCTTGCTCACCCCGAGATGGAGGCACACTTTGCTTAACATTCCAACAACATCGGTTAGGAGTTTTAGATTCTCTATTTATTCTGGATGAAGCAGTAGTAAACTATAAACAAAGCTTTTCTGTTTACATAATTTACCAGTCTAGTGGGCCAGTGACAGTCATTTTAAGTTAAAAATCTCCAACATCAAGCTGCATTTCAAATTATTTGTTCAGTAAGTCAGCTTCAAAAAGAAATGGCTTCTTAATGTTTAGTCACAGGAAGATATGTCATCTGCCCTGAAAGCAATAATATCTGCTACTTTTCCCCTTCAGACATCTATTCTGTCTCGACATGCTTCCTAATTCACTTGCAGAGGGTTGCAGGATTCTTACCGTGTGTGTGTGTGTGTGTGTGTGTGTGTGTGTGTGTGTGCACATGTGTGCATGTGTGTAAAATATATTTTTCACACACATACACAAATGTCAGGGTTGAGGCTTACACAGTTTTAACACACATGTTCATCTTGCAAAGACCCAAAGAACTCTGACCAAGCAGGACAGTTCTTCCCTGCGGACGTTCACACCCCAGTGGTCCCCATCATCACTTAATCCTGCTATAAGCTGATGGCTGCAGCCTCTGAGAAAGTCTCGGAACTCAGTTACAGGCTCAGGCTACACTGGAATACACTCTCCACACAGAAATCTCCCACTGCCAAGATGGTGGAAAGAATAACAATTTTCACAAGAGGAAATTCAGTCAGATTAAAAGGAAGCATCTTCCAGGAGGAAGGACACTTGAAGGGAAACAAGAATTCCATTATGCTAACAACCCGATAGCGCTGCTGCTGGCCCCTAACACAGCTCTGGGGTGACCCACGCCTGCTGAGTGAGCTGAGGCCACGGACTGAAGGGGAAGGAAGCTGCAGTCAAGATGGCTTCCGCACAGAGGGCGGTACTCTCATACAGGCACCCAATAACCCCAGACATCAGAGGCCATGAGACCCCTTCGGGCTCCACTCCACGAGCTGTCCCCACACAGGTCACTAGCTGAGGAGCCTAGCTCGCCAGCCACACATCCTGTGCACTGCGCCTGCCTGGGCCCTGTGCCACTCTATGACCCCGTGCTCATCCTCTCTCTGAACCTGAGCTCTGCAGCAGGGACTGTGCTCCCAGGAAACACAGGCATGGGCACCCATGCCCCACGGTAAGAAGGCACTGAACAAAAACACAGCATCAGCAAGATTAGGGATCAGCAGGGGCAAGGATCAGGGGATGGTGTAGGAGGTCCTTCTTTCTATGTGTTGCTTGTATTGGTTAATGAATAGAGAAACTGCCTTGGCCTGATAGGGCAGAACTTAGGTAGGCGGAGAAGACAGAACTGAATTCTGGGAGGAAGAAAGCGGGGGGCGGGGGGAGGAATGCCATGGATCCGCCACCAGAGATAGATGTGCTGAATTTTACCCAGTAAGCCACTGCCACGTGGCAATATACAGATTAATAGAAATGGGTCAAATTAAGATGTAAGAATTAGCCAATAAGAAACTAGAGCTAATGGGCCAAGCAGTGATTTAATTAATACAGTTTCTGTATGGTTATTCTGGGGCTAAGCTAGCTGGGCGGCCGGGACAAACAAGTGGCCCCTCCTTGCAACAAGTCCCCAAGCTGTGTGTGCTGCCAGCATCCCCTCACCTCCAGATACAAGCCCAACAATAACAGATGAGAGACTCCGAGATAACGGGCGTTTCCCAACATGTTTGCACTCAAACAAGCTCTTCGTTTCCTTTTCCTCAGTTGCATTTATCTCATGAAATGTTTGGGGCTCGGGGTTTGGAATCCACCTGCACGTGTGGTCAGGCTAAGTTTCTGCCTTTCTCACCATTCATTGAACAAACATAGATATAGTGCCCCATGCACTTGCACAAGGATGCATGAGAGATGCATTGATTATTACTAGTGCTACAGCAGATGGATAGAGTCAAGGATCTGTGGAAGGGCCCAGGGAGAGAGCCTATTGTTCAAAGGACAGAGTGAGGAGCCAACAGTGATGGAAAAAGCAATGAGTCCTTTGCTCTTCAGAGAAGAAATTGAGGCACAAACAAGAAAGTTAAGTTAGTGGTCAGACTGAGTTCTGAACCCCAGCAGTGTAGGTCAGCACCCCATCCCAAGACAGAAACTTCAGGAGGACCAGAGGGGGACAGGCCACTCACAGGACCCAGGGAATAGCGGGGGGAAGGAAGGCAGATGACATCAGTGTGACTGGGGTGAAGGACAGCAAGACAAAGCAAAAGGCAGCCCAGAGAGAAGGGTGGAAAGATGCAGGTGGCGTGGAGGTCCTCGTGCTTACAGAGAAGCACGGGGGCCTGGAAGGCTCAACACACACAGTGGGTCCTTCAAAGGAAGGGGTTAAAATACACATTCATGGACCTGGAGAGAGGGGTTAAGAGCCTGCCCTGGTCTTGCAGAGGACCCAGGTTCAGTTCCCAGCACCTACGCCAGGTGACTCACACCTCCCTGTAACTCCAGCTCCAGAGGACCCAGCGTCCTCCTCCGTGGGTGCTGCATTCACACTGTGAATGTAAGCGCACATAGCACAGGCACACACACACACAAATTTTTAAAAATTTAAATGTTTTGTTTAAAACACAACTTCCCTCACTGAGATGAGGAGGAGGATACACTCGAAGACCAGGCTGGGGGTGAGCCAGGAAGGTCCCCAGACACCCTGAGAGCCGGCCTGATGAGCTTGACTTTCACCTTGGCTCCGAGTGATAAGGACGCCCCACCAGCAAACTCCTGTATTTGCACAGCCCACAGGCTAAAAACTGTCGTTAGCTTTTTAAAAGACTGAAGGAAATCAAAAGATGACATTTTTAATACATGAAATTCAATTTTCAGTTTCCATACGTAAACACTGTAGTGAAACCCAGCCTGTCGTGCAGGGATATCTGAGGGGTGGGGCAGAGAACACAGACAAAGCTGAGATGGTCACTGGCAGCTACAAGGAAGAAGAAAAGACACTAAAGTCAGAGCTAGGATCCACAGGAAGAGGCAAGCTGGGATGCATTAACACTATCGGCTGCAGGAGAGGGTAGAGGAAGGGGACCCCGAGCAGGACACAGACAGGGTTCTTGGTTTGTCCCAGAAGTGGGCCCCACACTAACCACCCCCAGAGCATGGCAGCACAGAGAACCACCCACTCGCTGGCACTCCTGTGGGTGGATGCTCTCCCTCAGCCCTCACAGAGATACAGGAGTGGTTAACCCCTCCGCTCCACAGATGAAGTACCAACACTGAGCAGTAACAGCCGAACTCACGTTCACAGCTGCTGACGCCGGGTGCGCAGGTGAGTGAGAAGGCGAGGGAGTCTGAGCAATGCGCCAATCTGGAGAGGACAGAGGGCAGAACTCGGGCATCTGGGCTCGCTTGGGCAGCTGGCTGACAAGGGCTCAGGAAGCTTAGGGGCAGACAGGCACGATCACAGAGAACCCCACACCCTGAATCCCATACCCTGTGCCTCCAGTCACCTTCAGATGCCAATCAAAGATGCTATCTTCACACTGACAACTTCATACCTGGAGAGTCACTGTCAGTAACTGCCCACAACCAATCTTCTGAAAGCATCAACGACTGAACCTACAGCTAGGCAGGCTGAACTCTTAGGTGGTTTCCTTGTGAACCACCCGCCAAGTTTGTCATCCACTTCTGGCACAGAGTAACTGCTCAGTGCTCACGTGACCTTGAACTCGCGTCTCTGCTGAGAGAAGAGTATGAAAGCATCCCACAGTGAAATCACACTGCTGGCCAGGCTGGTGCCCAGGCAGGACATCGCAACAGGTGCTCACAGCTGCCCTGGGCTGCCTGCAGGACCGGAGTGCAGATGGGGGACACTGCCACCACCTATCGTGTGCTTCTTGTCTCTGCTCTAATCCTTTCTTCACTGAAACCTAAGTCTCGTGATGGTACCCTGGGGGCAAACATGGGCTACACACCCCTTTATCTGTTCCTCTTCCCATCACTGGTTGCATCTCCTCTCTCTGCTTGCTGCCATCACACTGTGTATGTGGGTGTGTACACATGTGTGTGTGTGCATGTGTGAGTGTGTGCGCATATGAGTGTGTGCATGCATGTGTATGTGCATGTGTGTGAGTATGTGTATGAGTGTGTGCACATGTGTGTATGAGTGTGTGTACGTGTACACAGGTGCCACATGTGCATGGGTCAGATGACAACATCCAGGAGTCGGTTCTCTCCCTTCATCCTTTCCTCCCACCCATGTCTGACATGATCCATCTAACGGAATCTCAGGAGGCTATTTCACGTCTAACATGGGTCTGCTCCTGGCTTTGGGGCCGGGGTGAAAACAATGTTCATGAGTCTGCAAGGTACCGTTCTCGATGGAGTGGGCTGGATTCAGAGGTGACAAAGTTAATGGAAATAAAGTATCTTTGTGCTTCTCTATGTATCTTTTGCAAAAAAAATTTCAAAATCATTGCTTCCTATGCTTGAGACAAAATTAAGTTTGTTGAGCACACCCAGGCCGGCAGCTCTTAGGAGACACGAGACGTGCAGTCCATGACCTGACCATGGTCACAAGGCCGTCTGTGATCCCTGTGTCAACGTAACACACCAAACACCACAAAGCCCAATCTCATCAAGACCCAGGCTGTCCGAGGTGAAGCCTGACACACCCCACCACCACCAAGGCTCCTGACGCTTGGAGCGGAGACCTCCTGCCTCCCTGCCACGTCTGCCTGGCGTTTTCACCAGCGCCTCTCAAAGACGCCTCCCGACTCTCCTTGCCAACGCAGCTCCCATGTTGGGGCTTGGGCTTCAGCATTGTCACCTCTGGGCTCTGGTCACTGCCGCTCAATCTTCAGTACCAGAATAAACAATTTCTCATCGTCCATGAGCAGTTAGCTCAGGCGCCACCTAGCTCCGGCAGGAGGATCTCCACCCAGGCAGAGGCCTGCCTGGACTGTATGGGGAGGGAGACACCATCGCAAAGAAACTAAGGCCTCTTGAAGCTCTATCTCCTGCATCCTCGAGAACTTTCCCCGGCCACTGTCATCCTTTCCCATCACTGGTAGCTGTGAGGAGACGTTGAAACAGCAGGTCAGAGACTGAGCCAGTCACAGAGGGAGGTGAGGTGGAGACGGACCAGCAGCCATGGCAGCACAGGGATTTCCTGAGAATGTGCTACCCTCCTGCCTCAGCCCTCCTCCCCCCCCCTCCCAGAACCACAGGCACACAGCACTGAGCACGCAGGAGCAAGGCTGAGTGTTTTTCTGAAGGGCACACTGCTGATTCCTGGGGGCTTCATTTACAAGATCCTCAAGTTTCATTTCTCTAAAAAGCATTTTTATGAATCTTGCCATAAAACAAAGAGCTGTTAACATTTTGAACAAACTGAAATGATATTCTTCTTAGATATAGAACATAAATGAGCTCACCATGATTCTGGAAGAAGAGTTCAGTTCTGCTGTGGACGGGGACTGGGAGCTAATCAGCTCGCAAGGCAGATAGGCTACAGGAGCATTGCTCTTTCAGAGAGATGGTTCGCTGTAACCTGCTGTAAAGTTAAAAAGCAAAAGGACTGGGCCCTGGGGAGTCTGCTCATTCCTTCCAACAGTCAGAAAGAGTTACTATGGAAAACAATTTACCTTTCTGTTATGAGCTCAATTCTACATGCGATTTACCAGAGCAACAGTGCTAAAAAATATAAAATTCTCATCGCTCATGTCTTAGTCTACTTTATGTTGCTATAACCCAACACCCATGACTGGGTGATAAAGAAAGAAGTTCATTTAGGCTTACAGTGTGAGAGATGGGAAGCCCAGAGGGGCGACTATGGCCGGTGAGAGCTGAGACTCAAGGCCCTAGACCATGGCAGAAGCTAGAATGGAAGAGGGCTTGTGCGGATGGCAGGAAAGGGGCCAATGACCCACGATTACTAGCTCACCCCTAAAGACGAGCCACTAAGACCACCCTAGTGACGCAAGCATCTCCCGGAGGTCCCGCTTCCCATTCCACAGCTGCACTGAGCAATGCAGTTCCAGTTCGTGGGCTTTGACAACACCCAAACCACTGCAAATTAGAATGTGGACTTTTTCAAGGCGGGGTTTCTCTGTGTAGCTCTGGCTATCCTGGAGCTCACGCTATAGACCAGGCTGGCTTCGAACTCACAGAGATCCGCTTGCCTCTGCCTCTCGAGTACTGGGATTAAAGGCGTGCGCCACCACAGACTGGGTTAGAATGTGGATTTGATCATTTCCTAGTCACTGGTCTATTGCTGTAAAGAGACACCACGATCAAGAGACTCTTAGAAAAGAACATTTAACTGGGGGGACTGCTTACAGCTTTAGAGGTTAATCCATCGTCATCATGGCAGAAGCACAGACATGGTGCTGGGCAAGAGCTGGGAGATTTGCATCCTTTTGGAACCTCAAAGCCCGGCCCAGCGACACACACACCTCCCAGTCCTCAAAGCCCGCCCCAGTCACACACACACCTCCCAGTCCTCAAAGCCCGCCCCAGTCACACACCTCCCAGTCCTTTCCAAACAGCTCCACTACCTGTGGACCCAGCATTCACACAGATGAGCCCAGGGGTGTATTCTCACTCACACTACCATGGTCATGTACTTGCTTCTGTGCAGAAGTGGGGAAAATAAATCCTCAACAACACTAATACCCAGCTTTTAAGGGCCACTTTACCAATTAAAATTTCTATAAAATAAAATTTAAAACATAACGTGTGGGAGGAACATGACGGTTTATCAGGCAAAGATACTTGCAGTCAAGCCTGGAGATCTGAGTTCAAGCCCTGGGGCCCACACAGTGGAAGGAGAGAGCCAGTCTCCCCGTGTTGCCCTCTCATGACCACATGCATGCCACAGGTAGATACATATGAAAGCTAAAATATAGTAAACCATGTTTCAGATCAAGTTTCATGAGACACAGGGTAGTTTAAATTCCCAACAGTCATTTGGTTCTCAATGAAGACAGGATAGATGATCCTCTGAGAACTGAGGGAGATGGCCAATAAGTATGTTGATTACAAACGGCTCTGGTTATGGTTCGACAAGAAACACATCTGCACAGAGCATTTAGAGAATGCATCTCATGACATGCATCTATGCAAACCCATGACCACCAAGTCACTTGGAGCAGAATGAGACCACAGATACGTGCAGACAGCCCAAACAGAAACAGAAGATTGGTTAACATTCCCTTCGGACACGGAGAAAGCAAACATGGAGACAGCAGAGTAAGACCAACCGCCACACTGCGAAAGAACCGCAAGCAATGCCACTTGCTTGCCATGTCAGAGTGACACACACAACAGCACACCCCAATGCTCACTGGCGTGCTGCGGGTACAGACACAGGCAGCCGGCAGCCTGTCAGATACAGACGAATATCAGAACTACTATCTGCTCTGTTCAAGGGGCGCACACAGGAGGATCAGAAATTTGAGGTTAGTCACAGCTACATAGCAAGTTCAAGGACAGCCTCAAAAAAAAATCTACTCAAACGTGTACTTTTGAAAAAACCAACTTCTGGAAATAAAACAAAAGCCAGTCTAGCTACATGCTTACAACCCCTCTCCTTCCCACAGAGCTGCTGGATGCACGTTTGTAAGCTGCACGCGGGTTCTCAGGAAGGGAGACGGGAAGATGTGGCAGAGTCTCAGACTTCTGTACAGGTCCGAGCACTTTCCTGGCACGCTTTGATCCCAGCACTGGTGTTGGGGGGGTGGGAGTGAGCTAGGCATGATGGTGCACATCTGCACTCTCAGAGGCTGAGGCCAGTCTGGGCAACACGGTGAGGAATGAGTTAATCTGGCAGCCAGCAAAGCAATGAAGGGGTGCGGTAAATGACTCTACTTCATTTGATGAGGTGACCGGACTACGTTTGTGTATCAGTATTTAAATGGGCCTTGCCCCTTCAGGCTCTTATATACTATCCTATATTACGGCTATGTCATAATTTAGTTTTATATTTTAAAAATCACTTGCCTCCGGAGAAACTGGTGGACTTTCTCTGCCTAAGGAACATTCTTAGACAAAGTAGAGACGGAAGGGGCACGTGGCTCGCTCTCTATGGGAGACTTTTGCCTGTGTATGTGCGTGCAGTCCCCACAGAGGCCAGAAGATGGCACCATATCTTCTGGAGCTGAAATCACAGATGGTTGCTAGCTGTCATGTGGGCGCTAGGAATTGAACCTAACTCACTGAGCCATCTGTCCACAAGTGCTGTACTGGCTGGTTTTATGTCAACCTGACACAGGCTGGAGTCACCAGAAGAAGGAGCCTCAGTTGAGAAAAACACCTCCATAAGGTCAGGCTTTAAGGCGTTTTCTTAATTAGTGACTGACGGGGGAGGGCCCAGTCATTGTGGGCGGGGCCATCCCTGCGCTGGTGGTCCTGAGTGCTATAAGAAAGCAGGCTGAGCAAACTATGATGAGCAAGCCAGTAAGCAGCGCCTCTCCATGGCCTCTGCATCAGCTCCTGCCTCCAGGATCCTGCCCTGCTTGAGTTCCTGTCCTGACTCCCTCTACTGATGAACAGTTGTGTGAGTGTAACTAGACCCCCTTTCCTCCCCAACTTGCTTTTGGTTGTGCAATGCTCAACTTTTTTCTTCTTCTTTTGGAATTCACTATATAGAGCAGGCTGCCCTGAAACTCCAAAGTCCACCTGCTTCTGCCTCCAGAGTGCTGGGGTGAATGATGTGTACCACCACTCCCAGCCTGCAATGTAGCTCTTTTATTTTAATTAGATATAGAGAAGAAAAACTGAAAAGATTCAATATTATCAGTAGTTGGGTGAATGCTAAATAAACTGAAATCCGATTTCTACATATAGTTTAGCAAAGACATCACCCAGAATACAAATACACAATGGTACGCAAAGAGCTCCAAGGTGTTCTGATAAAGAAAAAAAAATCAATTTTCAAGAAAACATGGAAATACAGTCTAAATTTTAAAAAAGAGACCACCACAATGCAAAGCTACAATACTTCAGAACATACACATCTCCCTGAGGATATGTACGTAGCTCACGCAGGCACAGCTGTCCAGGATGGTCATACCCCAAAATTCCAAGTGCACAGAGAACCTTGTGGCTTCACTGTTAGGACTTAAGGCAGAGATAACACACTCTAATGCTTGTTCAGATCAAAGCTTCTAACACACAGTCCACTGAATCCTGTTCTTAAAACGCGTAGGGGTAATACTACAGTGAGTTCACTTCCAAGTCTAGACGTAATCATTGTCAAAATGAGGCGGTTCTGTGGAGGCCGTGTTCCTGCTTCTCTAGGGTGCAGAGATTCATCTGAACGGAAGAAATGGGGTCCAGAACACCTGCCGCCGAGGCCAGTTCAACTGCTGTTAAAGAGCAGGCACGGCAGCAGGTGTGAGTCTGAGGTCAGCCTGCAGTGCAGGAGAGCCTCTGGTTCATGCAAGGGCTATGCGTGCAGCTCAGTGCCAGAGCACGTGCCTGGCACACCGTGGTCCCAGCACAGAAGAGGAAAGCAGTGAACGCGATGGCAGAAGCTTGAGGACCTGGAAGGACAGCGGCAGGACGCTCCTGTCCTGTCTCCTGCTGCTGACAAACACCGTGGCCAAAGCACCTGGGGAAGGAAAGGAGGGGAGCTAGGGCAGGAAGTCAAGCAGGAGCTTGGAGCAGAAACCACAGCGAGATGCCACACACTGGCTTGCTTAGCTGCCTTTCTTATATGGCCCAGGCCATCTGCTGGGGATGGCCCTGCTCAAGGTGGGCTGAGACCTCCTACATCAATTAGCCATCAAGAAATGCCCAGATACAGCCGCGGGCTGTACGATGAAGGCAAGCGCTCGACTGAGAGTCCCTCTCCCAGGCAACTCCAAGCTAAGGCACAGTGGCAGAAGAAGCTGGCTTTGAAACGTCTGAGAACACCAGGCTTGAACCTCCATTCAGCTCCGTGGCTGTTGGGAGAAACTTCAGAATTAAAGCCACTTAGGAAGAGAGGGTGGAGCGCGCGGTCAGAAGGGTCTAAAGTTGTGGGCACGCAGCTTCAGAACGCAAAAAGGAAAGGACCCTGCGTGGTCATGACTGGGTGCGGTGAGTCACACACTGTGCCCTGCAGAATCAAGATCCCTAAGAAAGCGAGGCTTGTCTGCAGAGCTCCTGACAGGCCGAAAGCTCCTCACTGCTCAAAGTCACAGCGGCCAAATCAGATGGTAGCAAAAACACCAACAAACCCAACCAAGATGCAACGGCCCCTTCACCCTGACATTTAAAACCGTGTAGTCTGGACATGCCTGCAGGCATGCCTGGGGAACACAGTGAATTAGAGGCCAGCCTCCCCTGCAAAGTGAGACCTTGTCTCAAAAAACAAAAACCACCATATGCACAGAAAAATGCTGTTGTGTATTGAGGGTTTTTTTGTTTGGTTGGTTTTGTTTTTAACCTTTAAAGAGTTTATCTTTTGGGTTGTCTATGTATGGTAAGAAATGTGCATGTGTGCACTAGTGTGTGCGCCAGTGTGCTCATACCACATATGCCACACATGTACTACGTCACAAGCATTCAGAAGACAACCTCAGCTTGTCCCAGCCTCTGCTTGTCCCAGCCTCTGCTTGTCCCAGCCTCTGCTTGTCCCAGCCTCTGCTGCCCTGCTTTGCAGCAGGGTCTCTTTGCTGTCTTTCCAGTGGACACAGAGCTGCCAGCTTCCAGGGACTTCTGGCTCTAGCAGCGCCAGCACGACAGACACCCAAGCTCTGGGTCCGAGTTTTACACGCCTTCCAGGATTCTAACTCAGGTCTTCTGAGCCATCACCCCAAGTCCAAGCTTCACCATTTTGAAGCATCACCCACTCCGTGCAGTACAAACTCAAGGGGTTAAAACACATCAGTTCGGGCCAAGATCGCATCAGCAATGACAGCACAATGCAGGGGATCTGGAGAGTGCCCCTTGGCAGCTGCGATGCTGGCCTCCCGTACCTGGTGAAAGCCGGGTTCTGTTCCGTCATGGCAACGAGCAGCTTCAGGGCAGAGGACGGGACTGGGTCAGGCTCCGTGAGGATGTGCTCGCACCTAGGAATAAACCACCAGAGATGACTCGGTCTCCCCCCATATGCCCTAAGTGTCAGAAAAGGACAGGTTGTAACACGCTAGCATCTGGGGCAAGCACACAAAGGGTGAGCACACGGCTTGCATGGGTAGGCCAGGAGAGCTTTGTGGTGGTGACGGCCACTCTGTAAGACACAGTAGAGTCAACACCTAGCGGTGCAGGCAGCAGGAGACCAGTGAGCAGGAGGCTTTCATGCCGGTGTGTCTAAGCCACCCCACATTTGGGTTCCCTGGTGGACATGAGGCCAGTGCTGTACCCATGGCTAAGACACAGCTCAGTCACAAGGGGAAAGATGATGAACGATTTCCACATTTAAGTTCTGTCGTGTGGACCAGGAGACACACAGGAGAGCTCGCTGGTCACTGTGACACTGTGCGCTCTCATGCCTAACCCACTCCTCTTTCCCCTGCACCTGCTGGGCAAGAGCTCCCATATGGAGCTGCACACTGGCCCAGAGTCCTTGTGCCTGAGGGAAACAAGGAAACTTCCAGATGTCTCCTGAGCCACAGGAACAGGAGTTAGAAAGTGCAAGTCACGGTTACTGCTGGACGGTATTGCTACAACACCTATCCAAACACAGAGTGCTGCCACTGGTGAGAATCCATCGAAACACCAATTCTCCAAGGCTCTGGCGTCTAACCTCCCCTGGATCTCCAAGGCTCTGGCGTCTAACCTCCCCTGGATCTCCAAGACTCTGGCGTCTAACCCGTGGGGAGGAATACATTCCTCCCCTGGATCCTGAAGAATGGAGCCCTGATGATTTACGAAGTCATTATAGCCCTGATGATTTTATAGGTCACGAGAGAATTATTTTTAAAAATGAAAAGGAAAGAAAAGCTGTGCTTATGTTTCCCGGGAGAGGGACGCTGGGCGCCATTCCGTCATAATGGCATTGCAAACACATTTTATCAGCATGAGCCCTCCGATGTTGAACACTGCTAAAAAAAAAAAATAAATATAATAAGTAAACTACAAAGCTCAGATTGTTGCAGGTGACCAAAGTCAGGCCAAACAACAGACTCTCCCCTAGACCTGCTCAGTCCCTTTACCACTCACCCTGACTGCGAGGACGGAGACAGAAACACTGCTGTCATTCCTTTCCACAGCAGCACGGGGCGTCTTCCCTACAGTCTCATGAGTAACTGAAGCTGCAAAGGCACAGGCGCCCCCTCCTCACTCAAGGAGACAGCCAGTTCCCTCCTCATCAGACCCTTTGTTCCCACTGAAGGCAGAGAACGGGCAACCCCTGCTCCTTTCCTTGGTGCCTCTGAGGACAACCTCCCTCTGCCCCCGTGGAGATGCTAATCCATGAGAATGACAAGGCCGTGACAGAACCATCTCAAGGAAGAAAGAAGTCTCTGGCCTCTCCGTGCACCCACGCTCATGTATTCACACAACCACAGTCAGAAAAGAAATCTTTGTAGAATTCCCAGAAAAATCTCCACCATTCTCAGAAACGACATGAACACTGTCCCCCATTTTATCAGCCTAATTCAGCACCTGGACTTCTACCTGTATCTCCTACCTCACCCTGGACTTCTACCTGTGTCTACAACCTCACCCTGGACTTCTACCTGTATCTACAACCTCACCCTGGACTTCTGCCTGTGTCTACAACCTCACCCTGGACTTCTACCCTGTAACTACAACCTCACCCTGGACTTCTGCCCTGTAGCTACAACCTCACCCTGGACTTCTACCTGTGTCTACAACCTCACCCTGGACTTCTACCTGTGTCTACAACCTCACCCTGGACTTCTACCTGTGTCTACAACCTCACCCTGGACTTCTACCTATGTCTACAACATCACCCTGGACTACTACTCTGTAACTACAACCTTACCCTGAACTTCTGCTCTGTAACTACAACCCAACCCCTGGATTTCTATCCTGTATCTCCAACCTCACCCCTGAACAGGAGAAGCTGCCCCAAACACCTACCTCCCACCCCTATTTCTGGCCATGGACAAAGTCTACTCAAATTGATCAGCGACTGTTCGGGCTTGTCCTTGGCTCCACAATTCCAAGTGGAAAAAAAAAAACAGTGTGGGAATAAAAACTGGGACCATCATTGGTTATCCTAAGGTTAAAGTCCCATCAAGACTGTAAACGGAGACAATGTTTATCTATATTTCTGTGAATGCTGAACAGCACTGATGAGTGAGTTTCCCAAGTGACAGTGCCAGACCAGCTCCCATCAAGACGTGATGTCACCTTCTGCCATCAGCTCTCAAAGAGCAGAAGACCGTTTTCATTTCTCAGATGTTACTGCCAGTGGTTTGCACACTAAACTCCTGAGAGGTCCCGATGTTAATTAACAAGGATTTGGCCTCAAGTGCCATTAAATACAGTCTCTTCTGTTCGATATGACCCTCTAAAATCTAACCTTGTCTGCCCACTGAATAAATCCCAGGATGATTTTCCAGGAAGATGTGAGACCTGTCTCCCCTAAGAGGAAGAGCTCTCTTCTCATGTGATTGTCAAAATCCCAGTCATGAAGAAAAGAAAAACTGAGGGGGCCAGAAACAAGCAAGGGCGTGCACATGAGTGGATGGACCAACAGGCGTACACATGAGTGGATGGACCAACAGGCACAGACAAGACAGAGGTTACTAATAGCCAGCCTGAGTTCCCTGACAGCAGGGTTTGACAGTGGCTTCAAGAGTGTGTCCAAGAAGTTCACGCCTTGTCAGGGGCAGGGCAGGGCAGGGCAGGGCAGGGCAGGGCAGGGCAGCTGAGCTGTGGGAGCTGTAGTCTCACGGGAGTAGGATGAGCTGGCACCTCCTAAAGCTCCTGTCCCCCAGGTCAATGGTCCAGCCATGGAGAAAGTCTTAAGGATCTCAGGCCGGTGCCACCCAATCTCAGATGGACCCTAAACCAAATGAGATCTTCTTACGAGAGAAAGACAGAATGGAATGTGAGATTGTGGGGGGTAGGGGGGAGACAGGGACTACGGTATGAAAACCACGACAGGCGGTCTGGCACAGCCATCAGAGCCCCTCAGTAAGTCACGGGACTGCCAGGGGTCGAGCTTTTGCTCTAACAGAGAGCACATGGCTGCCATCCCATGCCAGCTGGTCTGTGGTAGCGTGATGAGACAGGAGGAACAGCTCTGCAGGGCTTGAAGCAGAATCCCCCAGAGACCTCAGATGGGAGCCGCCAGCAAAATGAGACTTCAGCTGTGCTCGAAGCTGAGCAGTGAGTTCAGCAAGAGGGCTCGTGGGTAAAGGCGGCTGCTGACAAGCCTGACGACTCAAGATCCATGCCTCAACTCACATGGTGGAAGGAGAGGATCCATTCCTCTGATCTCTACACACACAGGTGCTCCCCCCCTCAAGCACAGAGACACTCGCCCACATACACAGGTGCTCACCTCGTTGCACACGCATACACACACACACAGGTGCTCACCCCATACACTCCCCCACACACACAGGTGCTCAACCACACACATACACACACAGGTGCTCAACCACACACATACACACACAGGTGCTCAACCACACACATACACACACAGGTGCTCACCCATACACACACAGGTACTCACACACAGAGACACACACAGGTGCTCACACACGCACACAGGTGCTCAACCGTACACACACAGGTACTCACGCAGAGACACACACAGGTGCTCACGCCCCCAAGCACAGAGGCACTCACCCACATACACAGATGCTCACCTCGTCTCACACACACACACACACACACACACACACAGGTGCTCACACACGCACACAGGTGCTCACACATACACACACACCTTACATCTAACCCTGTACAATGATCTTCTGGGAGAAGTGGCTCTTTCTTTTTAACACCTGTGAGGGTGTGGTCTGCACGCCTATATTGTCAGCACAAAGCTGAAGGCATCACTTCGAGGCCTTCCTGGGCTGCACAGCAAGTACCAGGAAAGCTTGGGTTACAGAGAGAGAGGCCCTCTTGAAAAACACAAAAATTATTCTGCTTGATCAAACTGAGGGTTCCCTGCAGCACAAGACTCCACTGAGGGTTCCCCACTGGGAGCTCCTGGGAATCTGCTGCCATGACCTTGCTGTGCGAGCCATGCAGTAGCAGAAGGAAGAACAAGCCCCTCTATGCTCATATTCTCCACCTCGGCTACTGACCCCCTGAGGAAAGAGTCTGGGAAAAGGGAAGACTCTGTGACTCTCATTTCTGAGGCATGACAGAAGTCTCAATCCATGTTCTTGAATCATAACCACCACTTCACCCGTCCCCAGCTAGGAACATCTTTCAGTTTGCATCAGAAGACTGTACCCAGCAAACAGAGGCTGTGAGGTGGGTGGAGCTGGGACTCCTCCGGGTCCTCCACAGTAGGACAGCCACTGCCCATGTCTAGATCTCTCCAGCATGAGACCAGGAGCATATGTGCAAATACACAGGGACATCAAGCCAACCCCATGGTCAGGCCAGCTGGACAGAAGCGTCCCATGTGAGTGGACAGCACAGGGCTTACTGGGGGGACAGTGAAAGGCACAGCGCTTACTGGGGGAGCAGTGGACGGCACAGCGCTTACTGGGGGGACAGTGAAAGGCACAGCGCTTACTGGGGGGACAGTGAAAGGCACAGCGCTTACTGGGGGGACAGTGAAAGGCACAGCGCTTACTGGGGGGACAGTG
>PVIU01025882.1:0-22961 GCA_004026605.1 Ondatra zibethicus | reverse complement strand
AGGGATGGGGGTGGGCCTTGGACTTCTAACAGGGCAGGGCACCATGCCCTCTTTCAAGGAAGAAGGGGGAGGGAGGAGGGGTGGGGGGGTAGTGGGAGGGGACCGGGAGAAGGGGAAGAAAGGAAAAAAAAATTATTTCTTTAATTATGTTCTTGAATGGAAAAAATAAAACAAAACAATGTATGGAAAAATAAATAAAAATTAAAAAAAAGAAAGCTAACCCCCCCCCAAAAAAAAAGAAAAAGAAAAAGACAAGATCTCCTGAGTAAATTGTGAGCATGGGGACAATGGGAGAGGGTACTCATGGTACTGGCATGCAAAATGCTGGAATTTCTTGTTGTAACTGGACTGCACATTCACCAAAAGCTCTCCTTGGCTGTCTTCATGGTCTCAAGCCTCAACTTCTCTTCCTGATGGCTTAAATTATAGGAATTCAACTGCTTTTTAGGTTACACCTTCACCAACGGCTTTTCCTGACCTTTCACAGTGCCAAGCCACATCACCTCTTCACAAACCCTTTATACCTTCAAAACCAGTACCACCTGTATGATTCTTACACATTATGAAGTTCAGCTGCTAGGGTAAGATACAACCTTGGTTCATCACCTCTGGAACACAGCTTCTACGTGATGACTCTCAGGAAACAGTTTCCAGAAGATTTCACCTCAACACTGCTAGTCTCTTCTTAACTACTGCTAATTTCTCTGCTCCAGTTAACCAGCATCAGTTATTCTCAATGATGCTACTTTTCTTGTTGTTGCTGTTGTTAACCACAGGTGGCATGTCAGCCCCAGCTGGCCAGACCACAGAATCTTAATTCAAAATAGTAAATATGCCATTGCCCAGATAGTTTTTAAGTGACTCTCAGACCTCCCTCTAGTACTTGACAAGCCAAGCCTCATCATCTGCAATTCTCTCAACGTCATTTTATTTTTTTCCAACCTCCCAGAGAACAATTCAACAAGCTTAGAACACAAAATGGCTTTTCTAGCTCAAAGTTCCAAAGTCCTTGAAAAATTCTCCAAAAACCCAACAAGATCAGATCTCTCACAACAATACCACCTACACTCCAGGTACCAATTTCTATTCTATTGCTGTGAAGAAACACCATGAACAAACAAACTTGGGGGAAAAGTGTTTATTTGGTTTACTCTTCCACATCTCAGTTCATCATCAAAGGAAGTCAGGACAGGAACTGAGACAGGGTAAGAACCTACATAGAGGAGCTGATGCACAGGCCATGGAGGGGTACTGCTTATTAGCTTACTCCCTCATGGCTTGCTCATCCTGTTATCTTATAGAACTCATGACTACCACCCCAAGGATGGCTCCACCCACGGTGGGCCATGCCCTCCTCCACCAATTACTAATTAAGAAAATGCTGTACAAACTTTGTGTAGCCAGATCTCATGAAAGTGTTTTCTTAATTGAGGTTCCCTCCTCTCATGACTCTAGCTTCTGTTAAGATGACACAAAACTGGCCAGCACAGTTTACTTCAGTGAACCCTGCCAAGCTACTTTACCACATACTTTATCCATTCATTGGCCTGCTGTCATTATTGAAGAGCATAGTCACAGCTCTTTAAAGATTTACTGAATACCCATTCTATTCCAGAAAACATATTAATTCTTAAGACTGAAAACCAAGAAACAGAATCTTCCCAGAAGGACAGAATTTTAGTGAAGCAAAAGTAACAGACATATAAACAAAGAGATGTAAAGGAAAAACAATAACCAAGTCCTTTATTTTAATTACTATTATACAGTGCTAAGATTCTTCACCACGGTAGAGTAGAAGAGTGTTCTAAAGGTATTGGACAAACTCTGGGTCACATTCCAAGTCTGCAAAGACAAAGTGAATAAACAGACCGTTAAAAATGTTAAGATACTCCCATTGTTTCTGCTTCCATGGTGTGTACATCCTAAATCTAGTTCAGACTGACCATCTATATGGAACATGGTGAGCAGTTAAAAACTGAGTACTCAAACCTAGGGACATGAGGAAGTTAGCTACCACTAAACAACCATGCTGGGACTATCATCAAAAGATGCATTTCCTACTTATCTCATCAAAAAGAAATGGTTCTTCAAGAAGAGAAACCGTGGGAGCAATGCTGTCAACATTTCTGTATCCAGCATGCTACAGGTAAAAAATCAATTAGATAATTAAAAAGGAAAAAAAGGTAAGACAGGACAGTTTCCAAATTAAGCAGTTATTTAAGTGTGAAATTTGTGGGTGACAGTCACAGGTCAAGATGGTCAGGTGTGGAAACCAGGCTGGAACAGAAACTGACAAGGTTTAGTAAAAGCCCAACTTTACAATAGCAAAAAATAATTTCAATGGTGGCATCAAGAAGGATGAGGAGATATCCAATGATATCTAGGAAGGGATGGTTTATTCCAGAATAAACAGTGCAACTATAAAGGCCTCAGTTCAAGATTTTGGACTTTTACTTTGCAGGTAATGAGGAGAAACAGTTGAAAAAAATGATGACGGCGACCACTGTTTGGAGTGTGGAGAAAGGAAAGAGAACATGGTGATGATGAATAAGGATATAGCTTGGTTTTTCATTTGTTGACAGAGCTGATATAGATGCTCATTTCACTGAGCAGTTATAACACAGAAGAGAATTTTGAGGAAAAATGATATTCATCTAGACAAGTTCTCGATTATATCAACCACAAGACATGTTAGTTTTCATTAGTTTCTACACAACCATTACTCGCCATCTCCTTGTTACTTTAAAAAAGGAATAAATAAGACTTAACTAAGCTCAAAGTCTTTACAACATCCCTTGTAAGTATGTATGGCAGTGGGAGGGGCTCCTAAACAGTGAGATATAGACAGAAGTCATGCCTGTCACTTACAGATCACTCTATCCTGATAAGATTTCCACTCATCCTCCTGTCTCATTAATACAGAAAGGAATACAATACCAATTGCACAGTTTTACCATATGAGGAAAGGCAGTACAACTGTGAATGACAGGATTAAGAGACTAAAGAAACTATCTTCAACAGAAGTGCCATGCTTCCCATGTGTGTGATTGTAAATATGCATGTGTGTGCACAACAGATAAACATGTGTGTGCACAGGGGTGTGGGCCTCTCAAGGCCAGAAGGATAATCTTGGGTGTCATTCCTCAGATGTTTTCTACCTTTGCTTTAGAGATAAGGACTCTACTGGCCTGGGACAAGTAGGCTAGGCTAACTGTCTATCAAACCTCAGAAACTCACCTGTCTCCACCTCCCAGTTCTGTTTGTCTTTTTTTAAGGTATCTGTGGCTCAAATTCAGATGCTCACGTATGTATAGCAATCACTTCACTGAGACATGTTCTGGCCCCTGTATTGTATTTTTGACTGTTACTATATGATAACCCTTTCTCTGTTGTTACATTGAAACAGGTTAAATTACGCTCTTATGTAGAAAAACAGAAATGGATAAGGCTGACATATCTAGTGAGCCACAGTCCAGTTTAAAAAGTCCCAGACACAGAAAAAGAGATTATCTCATATCAGAACATGTAGATCTACAAAGAGAGATTTGATATTTCTGGACAGATTCATTAGCTAAAATGAGTTTTGAGTTTTCTCCACCCTGCAAAGTGCAAATCCCTAAGAACAAATCAGAAAATCCGTGAAAAAATTTTAACATGTTACTTAAGACTATACTGGGAAGGTGGGGGTTATTAGTGGAGCATTTATGAGCAACTAAGAGTGCCATTGTGTGCTTCAGGTCATTAAAAAAAATACTTAAGGATATAATACTAAGGGAACATTGTAGCTTAAGAGAAGTTTAAGTTATTTTCTTTTTCATTTCTATAAAATCTTCTAAAGGAGTCACTTGTGGTTATGAAAAATGCTGTTAAATACTGATGACTTTATGCTGTCTACTTTCATCTTCTCCCTTACCAAAATGTTCCCTGGATTCCAAAAAGTCGGCAAATAAAGGGAGGAGGACTTGTACTCAATGTGTTAAAGTCTAAATCCCAAGACATTTCATAGCACCGTTGTCCGGAAGCCACACAGAATTTAATCACACTGCTATATCTTAACAGTAAAGTGAGCTAACAGTGCTGACATATAGCCAAAAGAAAGAAGTAGAGCCAAGTTTTGCAGAACGACAGCATCTTCTTCCATATTCAGATAAATGAGGGGCCCAACAAAAGGAAAAGGTGCACATAGAAAACTGTCTTCTACCAGACTGTGAAAGGTCTTAATGACAGGGACCAAAACAAGCTTTTAAAAACCAAAGAGGGTGAAAACACTGACTAGACTTCATGTGCAAAGGTTGAACAGAGATGAACTGTGGGTAAGAAAAGCTTTTAGTGCTCCACTCATTTACATATGAAGACATTTATTCAGTCTCCTCCAAAGCAATGACCACACAAATAAAGACAGAAAGGCACAATGCTGGTAGCATCTTTGAACAAAATTTGAACAGTACTGGACGGACAGTGAATAGAAGAAATGATAAAAAAAAAAGACTCAGGTTTTGCTTAACAAACTGAAACAACAAATAACACCATCGAAATCAAGGGAAGTGGACAGTTAGTTTTAAAACAGTACTTGGAGGTAAATGTAGATCCTGATTATAGACATTTCTAAGGGCAATTGATTTTAAACATTTGAGGGGTATTTATAAGTACATGAAGCTAGTGATTCACAGGAAGAATAGAAATAAAGCAAACTAAGAATGCTATAATCTGAATTAAGTGTGCCCCTCCATTTGTATGCTGAATCATTATCACCAGTGCAATAGCACTGAGACTCTGTGGGAGATAATTAGTTCACATGGGTGAAAGCTCAATGAAGAATGGATTAGTGGCTTATAAAAGAGACCATACAGAAGTGACCTGCCTTTACACCATGTGGGGACAAGTGAGGATGACATCTATTAACTAGAAACACAAAATGATCTCACCAAGCACAAAATATACCAGAGCCTGAAGTTGGGGCTGTTAGAAAAGCCCAGAACATAGAAAGACACTCCTGGTTCTCACATTTCTGTTGTTATTTAATCTACTCTCATTATGGTATTTCTGTATAGCAACCTAGACAGAACAAGTCAGATGAAGCAAATGTAAAATGTTGCTTGTAGGAGAGACAAAAAGAAGCATCAATGGAAAAGTAAAGAAAGAATATACCATCCAAGAGGTCAGTCATAAACTCTTGAGGAGAATATACAAAGGCTATGAGCATAAACACACAGAGTGGAGGGGAGAGGAGGGGAAGAGGGAGGGAGAGAGAGAGAGAAAGTATAATGCAGTGAGAGAAGTTTCTTTGCATGTAAACCAAAGAAACAAAGGCAACAAATTTTACTTTACATTTCAATTTGATGACTATATTTTAATTTGCAGAGGACAGCTTGTAGAAAATAATATGTAAGAAAACAGAAGTGATGTGACTTATACTAGCATGTTTCATGCAAGGAAGAAACACAACACCCTCCCTGCACCCTCTACAAATCAGTCAGACTCTATTCATAAGCAGGTTTGAACAGATGCCCAAGAGGAAAGTGCAAATTGGAAACAGCTCTAGTAAGATGCACTTTGTTTTATAGCTCTTGGCCACTTCTGAAATATTGCCAGTGCTTCTGGATCCAGTGCCTTTATATTAGGTCTCTGATCCTGGGGTCTTTTTCTTGAATACTAATTATTTCAACATAATGTTTTATAGGCAATTTTACGTTGGCAATAATAAACATGAGCTAAATGACTTATTTTGCAAGTCAACTCATTCGTTCATTCATTTAGCAAATGTCATTACAATTACGAATAAATTAGTACTTTAAATAAGTTAACCCACCATAGCATATATAGAAGTAAAGTTCATTTTGACCACTAAACCAAAAACCAAATTTTCCTTCCAAATGAATATCTGTTATTTTCTATATATAATAAACCTGTGCTTTAGCTATAATTTTATTTACAAACTAATTAGTAATTACAGTAACTTACATGCACTCATTCTCTCTCTATATATAAATATAATTTTTCTTATTTACATGCAATACACAGATACATAAAATGTTCTTCAGAAACAACACAATACCACCTATTTTGAAATGTGTAGGAAGAGCAAGAATACTTGTGGCATTTTCTGGCTTAGAGCAGAAAAAACTTCTAAATAAAATTAATATGAAATTATATTGTAGTTAAAATTAGAGCTAGGCAGAATCTTTGCATACCATTGTGTCATTCCATCATTTTAAAATGAAAAAATAGAGCCATAGAAATAACCGAACAACCTTGAATTTCCTAATTCCAGGACTATGACTTTCTTACTGCAATAATTAACCCCAGATTCTATAAAATTATGCCCTGAGGCCAAGGGGTAACTTCTGCAGAATATTATGGTCTCCACACAATCACATCCTTCTATAAATCCATAAACCACTTCTAGCATATATAACTCAGATGTAGACTACATGAGGTGTGGCCATGGAGTCCTTTCTAAGGATAAAGTCGCTGAAGCACTTTATAAAACACAGAATAAAGAACAAAGTGACTTTATCCTGTGATAAAATCACTTCCTCAATGTCACACACAGTTTTTCTCATACTGTACAACACATATGTGACAGTAAATAAAAAATGAGCTTTAGATTATTAAAGTTATGAAAGTAAAGACAGAACACAGAGCAAAGAGTACCTGATATTTAGAAGCTCAGAAAGAAGTTTTAAACAAGTTTTGGATATTAGGTAGTGCCTTACTCTCAGGTTGTCCTTACAAGTGAAGCCATCTCCCTAATGACCTGAATAATTTTCAGATTTTATTTCTACACTTCAATTGTAAATAAAAGGAAAAGTTGGCTAAAAGTTAATTTTAAAAATAATAAATATCAGATATCATTTTAACTATTAAGCATGCTATATATTTAAATATTCTTAATATTGAAAGATCAACATGCAGCCACATTGTTCTTTTTGGTTATACTTAAGATTGCATGACTAAATGAGCCTGGCATGAATGCACTTATAATCCTAAGTGCCCAATGATATAAAAAAATTAAAACACAGTATTCTGGAAAACATTTCTCTACTCAAAAAACTAGTGGTGAAAAGTTGCAAGTATCAACTTTAATACAACCAAAAATGCCATAGAATTTATATAATTGTTAGAATCACTTACTTTGGCTTTAACTTTGATTTAGCCACAGTTAAGTAGATGAGCACAGTCTGTTTTCTTAAAACAACTATCTTTTGTTCATTCTTTGAATAAACATACAAATTACTTATTCTTACAGACTCTGCTAATAGAGTTAGATAAAATTCATTGACAGCAAACAACATGACTAAGGTCCCCAGAAAGACTCTTAAGTATTCCAACTCTGAGAAAATGAATTTAACCATTAACAAAAAGCTTCTGTACGTAAATATTAGCTACAGAAAGAAAGAGAGAAAAAAAAGAAAGCACATTTTAAAGACAAACAAAGTGTATTTCACAAAATATCTATATTTCATCTGAAATTTAGAGCAAACCAAGTTTTAACTATAACACAGAAAATGTCTCCAATATTAACAGTCAAAAAATAAATTATACTTTATATTTTCACCATGTGAGATGAGAACTAATAACAGTGGTTTGATTACCTCCTAATTTTCCTATCTAACATGTACTCCAAAGATAAAGGGAATAACTAAAGAATATTAACATGAAACACTCTAAGTATGAATTCCTTTGTTCTATACACTGAGAAGTGAACCTCATCAGCTTTTGGTCAGAGCAAGTTATTATGACGGCAGTATATCATTTAAAAATCTGGAATGTTCTTTTCCTATCCCCCTGATGTACAAAAGACATACATAGAAAGAAATTCTGGTATTATTAATGATGAGACAAAAATATATGGAAATTATTAATATGAAAGTTTAACATTTGTGGGAATTCCAGGCCTTAATATAGTTCTATATATATGGGTCAGCACTAGGGATTTCCTAAGACTCAACAGAATTTTTGCATAAAAGCAAGTTCATTGTCCAATAATTCTCAGCACATACCAGTGAGGCTCAGTCCGGGTGACGAATGATTGGCATAGTCTACTATTGCCAAATATTTCCCAAGAATAGTTTTAGAATTTTTATAGAATGATTTTAAAAAGTATTCAACATCTGATCATAGAAGTTTGTTCAAATAGGTAGATATCTATCTAATGTGCATGTTTAGATTTTTTAATAGACATTCTTTGGAGTAGTGAGTCAAGTTGTTAAATAAACTTGACCGTATTATTAAAAAGCGGCAAATTGGATAGGTGTGTCTTTTTCAAAAGCTAGGTCTGAAACCCTTGGGTAGATTATTGGGCAACACAGTACAATAATTCCAATATAATCAGACAAAACCATTACAAATGTTCAACAGCAATTTTTCCCTGGTAATCCTGGTATATTGATTCCAGAAAGGCCACAATTTGTGCACAATAAATGTATGAAGTACTGTGTTTGAATAAACTACGAATATTTTTGCAAACATTGTAAATCATCTCTAATGTACATGTAAAGCTACTACAAGGCGAATTATGTAGAATTAGTTATAGATAGTATTGTTTTAGATGTGGTAACATGAAAAATCATTGCGTGCATGTGAGAATAGTTACAATTTATTTTACTGTTTCTCATCTGCAGGTGTAGAATTCACAAATCACTCTGTGGAGTCCACAAATAAATTAGTACTGATTGCACTAAAATTCATCTGCATTGGGTGAACTTTTTTTGAAGCACAGCATAACAGAAAATAGCAAAAAAGTGATAATAGTTGTTGAAATTCTGCTATGTGGTGCATGTATGTAACCTCCTTAAATTAAAGACAAACCACATATGATAAAATAGAAAATTTTCCTTTTTTATAAACTACATCAGGGACCATCTTCTGCTTTCCTTTCTCTACATGCAGGAGAGAAACATAACAGAATAGGACAATGTATGGAACAATGTCATCTCCAAAGTAGATGGCAAAACCAATACATTTATGTGTATATAACTGAAAACATTTGAAGGACTTTCATGAGGGAAAAAAATCTGGATTCAGTCCACAACTTGCATGCTATTTAACATACCAAAGTTATTTCTAGACATTTTCTCTGTGACTAAGGGGAACTCTGATTAATACACAAAACATTTACTGATCATTTCCAAAGCCAGACAAATATTCTAAACCATAGAATTATGTCTCAAGCCATATAAGGTAGATATTTGTGATAAAATTTATTTTTAAAAATTGTAAATGTTACTTTTCAACAACAGAAATACCCATCTTTACAGGTAAAGTAGATCTTGACCACACCCACTTAGTGCCACACCCACTTCCTCTGCATATCTGTAAATGCCTGTAGTCTGTGCTTTAATGAACATTTAGGCTGACTGAAGTTAACATATATTAGCTAATAATACTCAGTTACAACTTCTGATTGACCACTCTATATATTGTTCTCTCATTTCCCCAAAGAAAAGAGCATGTTTCCTCTATATTTCCTTCTTTTCTTCCTCAAATGTGAGCAAAAATCATCACTAAAGATGATAGATCAGGAAACTCATTTTCTTTCCTTCCTTCCTTTCTTTTTGCCTCATCATGTGACATATCATTCTACCACACAATCTTATTCCAAATTCTAGTGAACAAATGCAAAAGAAAAAGCGTTTTCCAATAACAAGTGGTGATTGGGTGATGTGTATGAATTTATATCTATGTGCAGATAGGTATAAGAGCATATTCTCTTTTGATCTATTTTGTTGTTGCATTATTACGTTGTTTTACAATTTCTAAAGAAGTTTCTTTAATGACACGGATTTGACTAAATTATTGCTTTGGTCATTATAGTTATTTTTATAGGCAGAAAGACATCTGTCTATCAATATAAAAATTATTTTATTACTTTGGTAAGAAGTAAAAATAGATACAGTCAAAATGTAAATTTTAGTGTTGCAGAGAAACTTAGTTAATATAAAGCATTATATTAATTCTTGTTTGGAAGATAGGATTAAGAGGACTAACAATAACTGAGAAGCCTTCTTTCTACTGTAATTTTCCACCACTTTATGCAGATTTTTCACATATAAAATGTGCAGACTTTAGTCAATCCTGTATCTGAAATTGGTGATCATCAGAACTTGTAATACTATAGGAAATACTCATATTATATGTATACATTACACATATATATGTACATATGCACATCCACATATATTCATGATGTGAAGATAAGCATTCAGTAGCAAGGAATTTGACATTAATTTAGAATCTGCACTTACTTAAAGGGTTAAGCAATGAAAAGAATCTCACTTTTTAGCTCATCTATACTATAAATTACTAATTAGAAACCAGGACTCTATTACTACCCATGCAGAAATAAAGCACTTTTCTTCTAGCATTGTCACTGCCTTTGACTTGTCATACATGTCTTTAAACTGTTTTGCAAAGACAAGCCTATATACTTTGGAAAAGCATAGTCACTGCCTCACCCTGAAGAATAGTCCATATGTAAATTTTAATTCATATTGATTTTGCTTTTCCATCATTTTCACCGCAAAATCAAGACACACAAAGAAAATCAATAACTGAGCATCAAGGCAGCACTGTTCATACAAGGAGCTCATGGCTGTTTTGCATATCTACTCATTTTAATTTATTTTTCATATTCTATAATGCTGCAAGTTAAAAATGTAAAACAGAATAAATTAAAGCTAATATTCTCCTGCCTTTTGAGAGAGCAAAAATATATTAAGTCCAGGCAAGAGCCTTCCTTTTTCTTTTCTGATGCTCACCGGGTTCTTTATCCATATCAGTGGCTTAAGACCATGCCATTCATGGCAGCCATTGAAATGATGCTGCTGCAGCACTCTGTTCTGAAAGGGCGTTTGATGATTTGACAGGGCAGAGATTATTAAATCTTGAATTTGAAATGTTAGAGAGTTATGAAGCCACATACTTCAAACAACTATGGAATCCACTCAAACTACATCTTCCTTTAAGAAATATAATACCACGTAGGTTGCGATGTTCAAGTGGTTCCTTAAGCTTTGAAAACCGAGCCCCTGTAGTTATTTATGCACTTACTTTGCCTTTGCAGTAGAAATATTCCAACAGCACTGTGTGTGAAAATATTACAATTACTAAGCCATAGTTAATTTTGGAGGATGCATTAAAAGACAGCATGCCATTGAAATGTTCAGTTTTCCTATTTCAAATGTAAATGCTGGTGTCTCAATTCATGAGAATAATAATGTAAACAAATTTTTCTCTATGTTGAATATATTGGATAATAATTGGGAATATGTGAAAAGTAGGCAGCTGAAATATTTAACAATTTCACACAGACTTTTTTTAGCAATTTATGTACATGTTTATCTCATTTTTTTCTAAAAAGAAAAGCATGCTCATGTAAAGACATATATAAAATTATGTTAAATGCTACTGACTCAAAGGATATGTAAATTCATTTCAAAGACATTATAACTCTACAAAACTATATCATATATATATATATATTCAGTCAATCAATTTGTACAAATGCTTATGATAATTTTTAACCAAAATGTAATTTACAGAACCTCTATTAGCATTCTTCAGTGGAAAAAGAAGAAACAAGATGTGAATTCATTCACAAGACAGGGAAAGAGCATATTGGTATATAGGGATATCTCTGTTCTTCAGGGAAAGATTTGTCTTTCATGGTAAGGTCTTTAACTGATTGAATAAGAAACATTCACATATGAGAAAGTAATCCACTTTACTTAACTCACTATTTTACATGGTAATGCCATGTAAGAAGAAAACATATTCACACAGATACCTCGGATGTTGATCCAAATATCTTGGCACTGTGGCTTAACCTACTCCACCCACACTTTAGCTGTCACATTAAGAGCCAATAGTGACAACTAACCAACTGCCGGTTTCCAGCCTTAGAGAGGATTTGTTCTTCACAATTTGAGGAACACCGAGAAAGTGAAATAAAGACTGTACTAGTTTGCTTTATATTGTGATAAATACCATGTACTGTGACAAAAAAACGACATGGGGAAGAGAGGGGAACAGCTTCCAGTTCACAGTTTATCATCTAAGGAACGCAGAGCAGGAGTCTGAGCAGAGATCTCAAGGCAGGAACGGAAGCAGAGGCCGTGAAGAGACACTGCTCACTGGCTTCCTACCAGTCTCATGCTCAGACGTCTCTTCTATAGAAGACAGGGCCACATGCCCAAGGGGTGGCACTACAGAATCCTATGTCAATCATTCATCAAGAAAGGGCCTCCACATACAGGCCAACAGGCCAGCCTCTAAGGATGAGTCTTCCAGTCCCTTTTCTCACCTGACTCAAGTTTGTGTCAAGTAGGCAAAAATTAACCACCACAAAGATAGCATGTGTCAGAACAGGGTGAGTGACATTTTTACAAATTAAATAATATTTTTAAATACTTGGATATATCTCCTCAACTTCTTGTTACTGCACACTATATAGCTTATAGTTAAGATATTCTCTTTCATTTAATCTAATTTAAACTCATTTTTAAAGATGTAGTATCTTAGTATACCTAAGGATCACATCTAATTTGTATTCCTCCTGTTTTCAGTTTCCTGAGTTCTAGTGTGACAGGAATATACCACACTCATGGTTGATGTTTGCTGTCATTACTAATGTTTTTCTCAGGCATTTCTTAAGTGTAGATGCCAGTAAAACAATCAAGCAAACTCTAAACTGGTGCAGGCTCATTCTCATAGGGCAAATGCAGTTCGCTATGGCTCTTCTCAAGGAAACTACAGGATGCAGTTTGAAAGAACTTAGAAGAAGATGGACCTTTAGATATTCAACTAATAAAACTGTTCAAAATAACTGCAAATGTATATACAGCATAAAGATATATTAAGATAATTAGGACATGATAATTTCTTTAGTTTGATTTTGGTTTCATATGGATTTTATTTATATAATGTTATAGGCAATGATATCTGTGGGTTAATTACTAGCTTATGAACATCACAGCTCTTGTGATCTGGTTGAGCTGCAGAGACTTACTGTGGCCCTACTCTGGTCTAAACATTACTAGTGGATGTCATTTTATGAAAGTGAATTTAAAGCATTAACAGCCTTCCCCTATAATTGGATTGGTGAATATTCCAACTATCATCATAGAGCCTTCATCCAGTAACTGATGGAACCAGACACAGAGATCCACAACCAAGCATCAGGCCTAGCTTCAGAAATCAAACTGAAGAGAGGGAGGAGGGAATATATGCAGAAGGGAGATCAAGATCATGATGGAGAAATCTACAGAGGCAGCTGAACAAATCTTGTGGAAACTCATAAACTCTAGGCTGACAGCTGTGGAGTCTCCATGGGACAAAACTAGGTCCTCCATATGTGGGAGACAGTGGTGAAGCTTGGACTATCTGTGAGGCACCTGGCACTAGGACCCGGATCGATCCCTGTTGCATGAACTAGCATTCCCTATGGTGGGATGACATGCTCAGCTTTAATGCATGGGAGTGGGGTTTGGCCCTGCCCCAACTTAATGTCCCAGACTTTGTTGACTCTGCATGGGAGCCCTTGCCCACTGGGAGGAGTGGATGGGGTGGTTGAAGGGGACGAGGGGGGCAGGAGGAAAGGTGGGAGGGAGAATGGTGGTTGGAATGTAAATTAAAGAAAAAATTAAAAAGAAAGATAAAATACAATGGATGCAACCTTCTGGGTGTTCAGTCTTATCAGTATCAGTACTTACAAACTCACCTGTCAATTCCCTCCATAAGGAGAGGTTTTGATGAACAGGGTGACAGCTTTGGAGGGCCTGGAAACCAATGTGAGAAAGAATGCAACTGGGTAGGGAAAGTTCCAAAAGAGGACTCCATGATAAAAGAAAAATGTGCAGAATTAGAAATTCAAGTTAGTGTGTCATAATGACTGTTTTGGTGACCACAGATGTCAGGAAAAATCTTACTATGCTGAGATTTAGCTATTCTCATGGTTTCATTCTATAGTCAGGTGACTCCCTTGCATGTGAAAGGAATAGCAAAAGGTCAAAACATATGGCAGAGGGAATGGTTCAAATCAAATAGGCAGGAAGTATAGGAATGGAATATAAAGGTTATGGCAATATATAGCCTTGAGGGATATGTGCCCAGTTAGCACATACTTCCATTATATAATGGCACAGGATATACATTATCATTTCGAAAGGGAGCATAGTAAGGAAATACTGGACCAAAATAAGACTGAAAACAGATGGGCAAATTCTAAACTACATCTCCATGTCTGATGTCAAAATGCTGTTCAGATCTCCAAATCCCTTCAGCTTTGTTGACTGCAAATCTTGGGATGGTTCTACTCCCCATTTAGCAGCTTTCCTTGGCAGGTATTAGATGGCTCTTGTATCTCTAACATTTGGGGGTCTCAAAGGCAATCCAGGTTTCACCTTCACAGCTTCACACAATGATCTTTCTAGGCGTCCATTCAGGAACAACGCTGACACAGATCTGGCCTCAGTGTCTTTCCTTAGCTATGGAGAGAAATTTCGTAACCCCTTTCTTGTATCTTTGACTCTAAAGTCAGAAGCATTTGGCTGAAGCTACCAATTCTGCTGCGTGCTGGGGCTAGAACATGGTCTCCTAGTTCAGTTACGTCTTCACCACCTTTCTGTTTTGGACAGTTTCCTTCATCTCCTAAGTTTAGATGCCTTAGAACTTGATCTGTAGACCAGGCTGGCCTTGAAGATCCACCAGGTTCTGTTTGTTGAGGATCTGGATTGAAGATGTGCACCACCACCCCTGGCCCTAAGGTTTTCTTTAATTCATTTTCAATTTTCTTTAATTCCTTTTTACAAGTTAAAACCTTAGCTGGATAGGGTCTTGCTCTGAGGTTACCACCCCCTTTCTTCTACTTAGTATCAGGCTTTACTTCCCGATGCCCCTCTTTTTCCTTGATCAGCTTGCTCCATTTCATTAAAGATCTCTATAAGATTGAACACTAATAAACACAAGAGTTGATACTAGGATATTTTGAGATTTCCTCTGTCAATTCAGTTAATCCAAAACTCTTCAATTTAGCCTCAGGAAGACTTTTTGGACAAGAGCAAAATGCAGCAACATTCTTTGCCAAAATATCACATTTCTCTTTCTCTGAAACTTCTTGAGCCACAGTTTGACCTCACAGTTCAAACCACCCTCAGCAACACTGTCTTCCATGCTCCTCCTAGTATGGCCCATTAAGCCTCATTTAAAGCATTTCATTGCTTTCCTAACCCAGACTCCCAAAGTCCACATTCCTCCAAGCAAAACATGGTCAGGCCTATCACAGCAATATTCCAGTCTCTGGTATCAATTTCTGTCTTAGTTATAATTTCTGTTTCTATGAAATGAAACCATAACCATGGCAACTTTATAAAGTAAAACATTTCATTACAACTGGCTTACAGTTCAGAGGTTTAGTCCATTGTCATCATGGTGTGAAGCATGGTGGCACACAGGCATACATACTGTTGAGGAGGTAGCTGAGTTCTATATCTAGATCCAAAGGCAGCAGGAAAAGACTGTGAGACACTGGGCCTAGCTTGAACCTCAAGCCTCAAAGCCTAAACCTAGTGACACACTTTCTCTAACAAAAACACACCTACTCCAGCAAGGCCACACCTCCTAATAATGTCACTCTCTCTAAGTCTATGGGGGGCCATTTTCTTTTAAACCACCACAGAGAGAAATGCACTCCTCATGAGAGTTTCTATAAATTATCTCTAGAAATGCCATCACAGAAATACCCAGAGTTGTGCATCGCTACATTTTTTAGATGCTTAATAATCTATTTGAGTTGAAAATAATATTAAGTCTCAACAACTGGCCCTTTATCTGCAGCTATGCATTGCTATGTCATCTCTACAAATATTGGAAGATTTCAATTGTTGAGTTTTCCTATAACTAATTTAAAGTTAAATTAACTGGAGTTGTTTTGTAAGGTGCTCATTCTATGGATGCTTGATATTTAAAAGTAAAATTCAAGAATTTCTTTGGATTCAAATTTTCATATTCATTTTTGAAAAACCTTTACCTTCAAAGGAAGTAAGTAACTTAAGGCACATGTGGATTTTTCTTTTATTTATGTATATAAAAGAAGTGAAGTAGCAATAAAATCCAAGTTCTCTGTATTTGCCTCCATTCAATTTATTAAAGAGTTTGTCCCTTCGAAACTTTGCCAGGCAGGTGCAAAGCCTGTCTTCTCAGAAAGAACTTCTAAGAACACTAATAAAAACGCCAGACTTGAAAGGAACCGCAGAAATAAAAGCCCCACATGCTCTAATTTATGGAGTGCCCTGTCTTCACACGCAGCAGGACATGAGGCCTGCTCCTGCTCTGCAACTTCCAATTGAAAGAGTTTTCAAGAAGGCCAGCTCATGTCATCAATCACAGGTGCCAAGACGAGTGTCCTGAGATGATGGCGACAGATAGGGTAATTTAAAGGTATCTTGACAGAAAAATACACATAGAAGAACAGAGAGAGACAGATAGACAGTCTCTCTCTCTCTCTCTCTCTCTCTCTCTCTCTCTCTCTCTCTCTCTCTCTCTCACACACACACACACACACACACACACACACACACACCCCTTCAAGTGTATTTTCTATAACCCTGTCAGGACCAGCATCTGAAAACATTGTAAGGGTCAGGAAAATTTAAAAATCCTCGACCTGCATATTCACTTTTCTTTCTATTAGGTTCTCTGTCTTTTATTCAGCACTCATGTTCCCTTCCAGGACTTAATTCACAATATCCATTCCCACACCCTCTCACCAATTAAACCAAAAATCTCAATTCTAATCCTTTCTTAATATTCTCATCTCAAAACACATGTTATGCTTGACCTGTACTTGTCTTTCTAATGCTATTACGGCAAAGTCTTCTAGAGAGTCTTAAAGGTTATTCATACCTTTTCCAGGAAAGTTCTCTGTATCTTAAAAAATGCACATCCCTAAAAGAAAAACACATACACCCCAGATATGTGCACATGCAAACACACACAAACACACACTCACCCCTCCCAGTGCTGAGGGATTACTACAAAAGAAGAAATTAAAAGAGTCTAAGAGCCTAAGGCATTAGGGGACTACAATGAAACAGTGTTTTCTGGATATAGGAAGGCAGCTACACATATGAGCTAACAATGACTGGGATAGGACATGTGAATCCTGTGCAATCCCAAGCCAGACCAAATGCCAGGATGGTAGGGGTAATTGTACATACAATCCCATCTCTAGCCACAGAAATGCTGGCAATTGCGAGCAACTATGAGTTGACCACTCTGTAGTGAAAGACAACACATGCAAAAAGAAAATTTGAGGCGCACAACTTGTCTTGAAGATTTAAGAAAAAAGTAAAAGAGGACACAAAGTTGGGTGGATAAGGGAGAAGAGGTGAATCTGGGAAGAGTTGGTGGGGTAAATACCATCAAAGCACATATGAAACTCTCACAGAACTCATAAGGCAGATGGATCTCTGTGAGTTTGCAGCCAACCTGGTCTACAGAGTGAGATACAGGACAGCCAGAGATACACAACAAAGTGAAACCCTGTCTCAAAAACAGAAGACAAAATCAAAGTCAAGAGGAGGATATGACTTTTGAGCATGCCTTTAATCCCAGCACTCAGGAGCGGGAGAAAGAGGCAGGTGGATCTCTGTGAGTCTGAGGCCCGTTTGAGCCACAAGGGAATTCCAGGACAGGCAAGGCTGTCCCACAGAGAGACCCTGTCCCAACCCCACCCCCAAAACCGGAACCGTGAGAAATTAAATACCAACTAATGAACAGGTGCACACTATGGTAGTATTCTTAGTATGGGAACATGGAAAGAACATCAACACAACTATGCCAAACTTATGGGTCATGCTACTAGCTTCATCAGAATTAGGAGTGGGTCACACTAAAGTCCTTTTCTTTCCAGAACTTCTGCTACAATAAGTGTGCGCTGGTCATCTCCCTTTAAGAGAACAATTTAAAGAGTTTCCAGTAAAGACCAATCGAAGGAGATGGAAAAATGGATCTATAGCTAAGAGTACTTGCATTTGATTTCCAGGCATGTTGGGCAGCTCATAACCACCCATAACTTCAGTTCCAGGTAGCTTGCGTACCTCTGCTCTTCCACAGGCACCTGTAGTCACATTTCCAACTCACATGCAGACACAAACACACACATAATTAAAAATAAATATTTTTTAAAAAAATGATTGTAGAACTTGGTTTGCAGTATATCTTGGTTAAGTTATTTGTACCTTGTGAGTTCTTGGGTAACAAACCTTAGGAGTTAGACTTTCAAAAAATGCTGATCCCATTCAATCTATCAAAGCCCCAGAAATCAAGCCACAGAATGAATTCATACTTTCTATGTCAAAAGAAAGAGCAAAGACAGAAAGAAGAGGACAAGATAGGCTGTCGTCTATGAAGCAGGATAGGCTAACCTGCTTTCAGGAACATCCAAGACAGGGCCTTATGTGGTCAAGAGAGTGGAGTTTGTAAAGAAATGGGGTAGATATTTGGAGGGAGTGGCTAGACAAAAGACATATGAAGAAGGCAGAAGAAAAAGAAGCCAAAACTCAAATGACTGAAAAATATTCAAAGCCAATAAAGTATGAACCACCCATTGGCTTGTAAAATCAATTACCTAAAGCAGAATTTATTTCCCTTGAAGAGTTATTTTTAATTTTTAAATTTACTTTAATATATTTTTTTATTTTATTGAGACAGGGTCTGTCCTTATTGTTCTGCTTGTCCTGGAACTCATTATGTAGATCAGGCTGGTCTCAAATCCACAGAGTTGCTCCTGCCTCTGCCTCTCAAGTGCTGGGATTAAAGATGCATGTCTCCATCCATGCCTGGCTGAAAATAAATTTTAATGGCTTTGGTCCATATCAACTTTGTGCATTAAGTAAGCAATTAGCCATGATCCATGATCTAGTGTCTCACTCAGACATGAATCATCTTCAAGAACATGCTTCTAGCCTAAGCTGGGTGCTTTTTTTTCTTTTAAACAACCGTGACTACCATACTAAGTACATATGATTCATTTGGAGAATACTGTTTTTAAAATGCAGTTTTAAACTATTGCTTTTCCTAGGGACTTTGGCTCAGTAAGCCACAGGAAGGGTTGGAAGGCATTTACAAGAACTAACACATTCCAACAGGACTGATTGGAAACTGGTCAGGAGAAGCAGAGCTCACAAAGCAGGGCAGTCAGTTACCCTGGAGTAGGGTAATTTTAAAATCTTGTAACTGGGATTTTGAAAATGTTTTTATTTATTCTTTGACAATTAAATACAATACATTTGAGCTTCCTGTCTAGGTGTGGGATTTTTGTGCTCCCCTCCTCCACGCTGGGATTTTGTCTGGCTTGAGCTGGTGCAGAGTTTATACATGCTCTCACAAAGAGCTGCTAATGATGTGTTGGTGTCCCCCTCCTCGATCATTGCATCACTTGGCCTTCATCAGAGTAGCCATTTTCTGCAGTTAATAGTAATGAATACCGAGACCCACACTGGACAAAGTGCAGACAGTCAGAGACTTCGGCTTACTCTATCCTAAAAGGGACGTCTATATCACACACATCCCCTCAAGACTCAGGGATCTGTGGAGAAGAGGGGACAGGAAGGTTGTTACAATCAGAGGTGGTGGATGACTTCAAGGAAACAGCACTTCCAAGATGCAACCAGTGTAGATGTAAATTCAAACTCACAGAAACTGTAACTTGGATTTTAAGTATGAAATACAAATCTCCTCAGATCAGACCATTGTCTCCTTTCACATCTGTATCACAAGGCCTCTCACTCTTTCACCTTGGCCCTGTGACCTTACATTAGCAAAGAGAACAGAGATACAATTAAGGATAGAAAAAAATGGGTGGTGGCGCATGCCTTTAATCCCAGCACTCAGGAGGCAAAGGCAGGTGGATATCTGTGAGTTTGAGGCCAGCCTGGTCTACAGAGATAGTTTCAAAACAGGCTCCAAAGCTACAGAGAAACCCTGTTTTGTAAAACAAAACAAAACAAAACAAAAGATCACAAACAACAACAACAAACAAAGCAATTATGGATGGGGACTTCAGAGATTCTTTTGGGCTCCAGTCCCAATTTGAATACTTACCACTGTAACTTTAGCAAATCACCACACCTGCCACTGTTTCTGCTAATCTGGTATAATCACAACAGAATTTAGCTTGGAGGGTGTTTTGAGCTGAATGATTATGTCCCCAAAGATCTCCCATGCAGAAGCCAGATCCAACATGGCTGTTTTTAGAGCAAACTACTCTAAAGAAATTTTGAAAGGTTAAATGTGGTCAAATGGAAGGCTGTGAGCCCTTAGTGTTGATATTCTTTCAGGAAAAGGCATCTCAAAACTCACACTTGCTCAGTTATTGATCTATGAGTGCATCATGAAGGGCTGACCACCGCAGACTAGAAGGAGGTCCTGAACCAGAGCTCCAGTGTGCTGACACCCTAATTTTACACGACCACCTTCCCAAATTTGTAACAATAAGTGTCAATTTCTTGAGCCACCTATTACATGGCCTTTTATTACGGCAGCTTGAACCATATTCAGAATGTCACTGAAGATAAGGTAATATGTAAACGTCATTATGATTGCCCAAGCACCAGAATAAATATTAACTATTGACTAATACTGCTAGTCTTTCAGAATCTTCATTTTAAAGATGGGAAGACTTATTACGTTAATTGTATTTACCAAACACCAATCAATAATCACATAAAAATTCAATTATAGGAGAGAAATAAAAATTTTCTTTTCTTTCACTAATTATGAGAAACTGTAAAAGAGCAATGACTTCCTTAAATTATTCTCAATATGGCCAATAAAAAAATAGAGTCCAGTTTGTTAAAACCTTTAGGCAAATATTCACCTACAAATATTGCTTGTATAATAACAGGGAAATGAATCCTTAGAAACTGTGCTGGCTCGTTTCATGGCATTTTTGAAGAGCTAATCTCAATTGAGATAATGATTTTACCATATTAGCTGTGGGGCATTTTCTTGATTAATGATTAATGTGGGTGGGGCCAGCCCTTGGGAGATGGTGCCAGCCCTGGGTGGGTTGTCAAAGATGCTATAAAAAAGTAGACTGAGAAAGGCAGGAGGAGCAAGCCAGCAAGAAGCACTTCTCTATGGCCTCTGCATCAGTTCCTGCTTCCAGGGTCTGGCCCTACTTGAGTTTTTGCTCTAATTTCCCTGGATGATCAACTACAAACTGTAAGAAAAAAAAATCAATCCTTTCTTCCTCAGTTTGTCTTTGGCCAGTGTGTTTTATCACAGCTGTAGAAACCCTAACTAAGATAGAAACCATATTTAATACTAGTAATTCTTCAAATATATTCAGATCTGCAAACTAAACAAGGGGTGCAGCTGCTTATCCAATCCTTGTAAGTACTGAAGTTTTGTTTGTTTGGAAGATGTAATGGATATTCTTGATTGTCAAGTTGATTACATCTGGAATTCTCTAAAAACCAAGCAACTGGGTACACCTCTGAAGGAATTTTCTTGATTGAATCATTTGATGTGGGAAGATCCATCCTAAATCCAGATCTTTTGAGGTGGGAAGGTCTACCTTAAACCTGGGCCACGCCTGGTGGCAACTATATAAAGGACATGCAAGAAGGAAGTCCTTGCTTTTGTCTGCTTCCCCTCACTCTAGGGGCAAGTCCACTCCTTTGCTGTTCTTAGAGCCTAATTCTCCAGGATTATGAATATATTGAAAATCAGCTGAGACATCCAGCCTTATGATCTGAACAACTACTGAAATCTTGGACTTTCCAACAGGAGACATCCATTTTTGGAACAGCAGGACCATAACCTGTAGGCCACTCTAATAAATCACTTTTCTATATAAAGGACTATATTATCAGTTCTGTTTTGTAGAGCACCCTAACAGAGGGGATGATGATGGTAAGAGCACAAAGCGCATCATGATCAGCATTGCCATCACAGCAGACCTAGAGGATGAAGTCTGTTTTCATAGTGGATATTCAAAAATGTTGTAAAATTTACATCCATAACTAACAGAATGGGCTAGGCCTATTTAATAGTTAAGCCTCATAAATACTGCTTTACACTTCACACTCCCATGCACACACCTGCAATTTGTGACAAGCCAGAAAAATATTTAGAGCAGGGAACAGATTTGGAAAGATAATTAACTGCTTGACTTTGCAAAACTAGGAAATGACAGTGCCCAACCAAATATATAATGTGCTCGACTTGCAAATGATAAGATACATTTTTCAGTTAAGAAAATTCCCAAACCATGTATTCTTAAAGCCTGTAAAGTCTACTGAAAATGATTTCTATTATGGTCATGTTGTTTGACATAGCAAACTTTTCTTGTAAAAGTCAACCTTAATGTAGTCTAGGTTTAACTTGGCCCACTTCATTGTCCTATTATTGTTTGTTTAAACAAGTAACCATTGCACATTGAACTGCAAATTGCTGAAGACACTGTAGAGAATAGAGAGAAAAGCCAGTATTTGTGAAGATTGCTGTGGTGTAAAACACAGACCCAATTAAAACAAACCAACCAATCTAGACTTGCATTGTAAGACAAGGACAGTCAGGGAGGAGATGAAGCTTTCTCTAGAACAAGTATGGCAGTCCTGAGAAGTGGATACTGACAGGTGAAAGGAAGGATATGCTCAAAAGAAGCTCTGTAAGGTAGGCAGAATACTCTATGCAGGGAAAACTTTGCATATGCAAAAGCCCCATGGAAGAGAACACATGGGTCCTGCCTTCAGGAAATCCATCCTGGTGAGCAGTCCTGAGAATCAGCACATAGCCAGACTCAGGGAAATGACTGGGAGGTGGCACTTAGCCTTGCAGTCCTTCCTAAGGATCCTGGCCACCTCTGAAGCAGAGCCACAATCATTTAAGTTGGATGGGTATGGGAAGTTATGACTTGCATTTCAAGGTGGTAAAAGAAATAGAGGTAGCAAAGA
>PVIU01025881.1:0-22947 GCA_004026605.1 Ondatra zibethicus | reverse complement strand
CTTGTTAATTTGAGTGTTCTCTCTCTGCCTTTTGATTAGTTTGGATAGGGGTTTGTCGATTTTGTTGATTTTCTCAAGGAACCAGCTCTTCGTTTCATTGATTCTTTGGATTGTTTTCTGTGTCTCTATTTTGTTGATTTCAGCCCTCAGTTTGGTTATTTCCAGTCTTCTATTCCTCCTGGGTGATTCTGCTTCTTTTATTTTCCAGAGCTTTCAGGTGTGCTGTTAAGTCACTAATGTGTGCTTTCTCTGTTTTTTTTTTATGTAGGCACTAAGTGCTATGAACTTTCCTCTTAGCACTGCTTTCATAGTGTCCCATAGGTTGGTGTATGTTGTTTCTTTATTTTCGTTGAGTTCAAGGAAGACTTTAATTTCTTTCTTTATTTCTTCCTTGACCCAGGAGTGGTTCAGTAGTTGACTGTTCAGTTTCCATAAGATTTTATGAAAGAAATACTGAAGCCTGCTTTTCAATTTCAATAATGTGTCAAACCTATCTTAATTCATAGGTATATAATTCAAAGTTTATCAAACTTTCTGCCAATGTTTTATTCAATATAAAAGAACTTTTCACAATGCGTTGATGTTGAAAGATGATATAGGGCAAATGAAATGAGAAAACTGAACTGTAATGATCTGCCCTGTCCCTTTAAGAGACAAGCCACCCCCCAAATGCCCTTCCCCATCCACCAAGGCAAGCTGATCTTCAGCTTCCAGTCTGAGTCCATTCTCTCTCTCTCTCTCTCTCTCTCTCTCTCTCTCTCTCTCTCTCCCTCTCTCTGCTCTTTCCTTTTTTCTCCTTCCCCTCCATAACCCACTAAATAAATATCCAAGTTCACTTTGCATGATTTCCCTATCCATGTCTCTGTCTCTCACCCACCGCATGGCTCCCTGCCTGGGAACAGCCACCTTCGGAGACATGCAGCGTGGTCTTGTGGGGTGCCCAACTGTCTGTCTCTCCTCGTGTGACTTGCTGCACCTCATGGCCCACTGCAGCCACTTGGGGAACTGCACCATCCCTGCCTGGGTCTGGCTGTTCTCAGGACCCGCTGCCCACTGCCTTCTGCTGCTCTGGGACTTGCTGCGTGGTCTCATGGTCCACTGCCCACTGCCGCCACTTCGGGACCTGCAGCATTTTTACTTAAACCATAACAATAGCTAATGCTGATGTACACACCCACAAACACCCCCACACACACAGAGAGAGAGAAAGAGAGAGAGAGAGAGAGAGAGAGGATAAACTCAACTCACAGATGAAGGAATTGGAAATAGTACACATATTCCTTACTTAGTTCTTAGACTATCTCCCAACTGTTATGATCTGTTGGCCTGGCCTGTCACCTGGGTATCCTGTCCTCTTAAGAGACAAGCCCTGCATACTCCTCCCACCACCACTGCCAAGGCAAACAGAACTTCTGCCTGCCTGCTCTCTCTCTCTCTCTCTCTCTCTCTCTCTCTCTCTCTCTCTGCCTGTCCCTCTTCTAAAGAGGTGGCTGCTGCCTTTCTCTCCCCACTGCCTCTCTCCCTTGCCACCTTCTCCCCTTCCCCTTCCCTTTCTCTTTCATAACTCACTAAATAAACTTTATACCCAAACTCTCTCTCTGAATGGCATATCTGTACATCTCTAACCCTCTGTAGTCTCCCATCTGCTGACCTGCAGAGGCCTCTGGGGACCTGCAGGCAGGCCCTTGTGGGAATGTTGCCCTCATGGGACCAGCCTTTCCTCCATAGATCTTTAAAAAGAATAACACCAACTACATGCCTATAGCAAGGCAGATTCTTTACAGGCTGGTAAAACAATGATATTGCAGGTTTACTTAAAGAATCACATAGAAGTTACACAACTTGTAGAATATTTGCAAAGTTACAAAGTCATTCAATATTTATTTAATCCAGCATGTTTTTTTTTTTTGTTGTTGTTGTTGGAAATTTGAATCATGGACATCTTTATCAACTCTGTTAGGCCAAAGAAAAAAAAATTTTTTGGACAGACAAAGAATCTGATTCAATTATAAATTCAGTTCTTAATTTTTAAAATAAACTTGAAATATATACATTCTTGAACTATCAATGCTCAGGATCTATCTGATGTTATATAAAAGTTTGAAGGCTTAAATGTTCCTGCTAGACTTGTGTTAATACATTTGAAAATTTTATTGTGTCCCATGGTGAAATTTATTCACTAATTTTATTAAAGAAGCACATGATTTATAATACATTCAGTGTTCATAGATCCCATAAATTATGATTACTGTTGTGGCAATTAAATAGATATTGAAGTAACTAACAACCAAAGTCAATAGTCAATATCTAAGGAATAATAAAATTGATAGTCTCTCTATATAGAACAGTTAGCAATTTTAGAAAAAAATAAAATCCTTTGTTTAAAGGCTTCATCTTTTTCCTCTACGCAGTAGCCTTTGTAGAAAACAAATCTTGCTCAGATTTGGAGTAGACAGGAGACTCAAGATCTGTTGGGTGAGATGTTACTTTGATTAAACATTTGGGTTCCTTTCTTCTTTTAATAATTAATACAGTTCAGTATAGACCTGACAACATACGCTTATAATTCTAACATTCAGAGAGTCTGAGGCTGGAGAATTACTAATTGAAAACCAACCAGAGTATAGGGTAAAATTACTTGTTTGCTGGCTTCACATCCTGAGTTCAGAGCCTTATATCCAATGTAAAAGCTTGATGTACTTCCAAGATACTTCTTGGAAATGTGGGGGTGTGGTGGGGGTAGGAGCACATACAGAATAGTCTCCAGAAGCTTCTAGGCCAGCTAGGGTCAGAAGCAGCAAAGAGATCCTGCCTCAGATAAGATGGACAGATGTAGGCCCGCCCCCAAGGTCCTTTTCTGACCTCCACACACATGTGTGTGTGTGTGCTTGCCCCTGCCCCAAATAATGAACTGGTTACCAAGTAAAGACTCTACTTCGGAACAACAGCAGTCAACTAAAACAACAACAAAAATAACAACAAAACAATTGCTACTTTGCACTAAGAATGTAAAGAAATTCTTCCTTATTTTAACATTTTTATTTTCTGACTCTGGTATTTTGAATGTTTTATGTTGTCAGTGTCCTAGACTAAAAATGCAGAAAGGTTCATCCTTGTAGTTTATATGAGAAACATACTTCAGCTTGGTTCCGAACGTGATAAAAAAGCATATACACAAATTTAAGAAGCACACACATACATGCATTTTAAGAAATACAAGAAAGCTAAGACATGTTAATCAGAGTAATTTCCAACTCTTTATAAAGAAAGATGAAAAATCAAAACACAAATTTGCTTTTTCCTTATTCATACTTAATAAGACATATAGCAAATTCTCAATTCAATTATACAGAACTTTATAGTGTTTCAAGATTATAGCATGCATATGAATATTGCATATGTAAATATAAATGATATAGGAGATCCTTTAAGATTCAGACAAAATAAAATCTGAATTTGTGTAGCTTTTGCATTTGTCCCAAACTGTGGGAGATCTCTGCAGAGATAAAGTCAGACATTATACTAAACAAATTATCTTAAAAGGATCAAACAAAACTAACATCACTGTGGATATGGCATGTGAGACCAGAGAAGGAAGATAAAAAATAATGACAAATTCAAGATGTAATAAATCACTGTTATTACTGTCTGTACCAGAACAACAAACTAACTGTCCTATCAAAACAAAACATAGGTGGAGAACAATAGGGAAAGAATTTCTTTAGTCCAAAATATTTTTCAGTTTATCATATCAAACTATATTCTAAATAATAATGATGTTCATTTATATACACATATAGGACAAAAAAGTTACAAAAGAAAAGATATATGATAATGTTGTATAATAGTTCAGGAAAATTCCATCAGTTATTAAGAATAAACCTTTGAAAACTTCTTAAACTACAGAACATGATTCTTGCCAAGATTCCATTTAAACAATATTATTCTAGGCTTCTGTTATTGCTGCTCATGCACACAGATTTAATAATTTTTGTTGTCAGGGAAAACAATTGTCTGAAAATTGTGCATCCACTAACTATAACAAATTTAGCAATCTCATTTTTATTTTCACAGATCATGTTAGGAAGAAAACTGCAAAATGTCAGATTAACATTTCAGAATGTATTTGAAAGTAACGAAGAGAAACTGATTTAGTTAGCAACGCTAAATGAAACAGACAATTCCTACAGATGCTTTCCCTGTAAGACATTAAGTAAACAGTGAAAATGGCAACCATTTTAATTTAATAAAGCAACTCTTAACTTACTTCTCTGTCTGAGTAAAGTTTCTGCTTGACAAGACCCCTGGTGTTTTAGGAGAATATTTTTCTGGTCAAAAAATAACTGTAATTTTAGAAGCCGATGATATTAAATAGAATTACAAATGAGTTTCCTTACTGCCTCTTGCCTCTTTCCTTCCTGTCCACTTTGTCAATATCAAGTACAAATGCTTGGGATGGTTCAGTTGGATTGACTAAAGGGCTAACGCAGGAACACTTGACTTACTTGCCACTGTTTCATCAGCTCTCGGACTCCCTTGGTGCCTTCTAGGAGTTTCTCCTTCCGGGAAGCATCCTGGAGGACATTGGCAGTTGTTTCAGCTTCTGTAATCCAGGAAAGAAACTTCTCCAGGTCCAGGGGGAACTGTTGTAGTAACCTATGAGTTTCTTCCAAAGCTGCCTCTCTCTCACTCACTCTGTAAAGGACAAGCAGGCAGATGGGATTCACTATTAAACAGGATGGTATATGCAAGGAACTCAGTAAAATGATCAAGAATGGTATGCTGCTGAAGCTCCCCAGTTAACCCACAACCAAAATGCCATGCTCTTTGATTAATATTCATTTCTATTTCATCTAAACACTTCTTAAAGGAAGGCATGCAAGTGGAGCTATTAAAAGTAAAGAGCAATGAGCTGGGGCTGTGGATCAATGGTAGAGTGTTTACCAACTAAATTCAAGGCCCTAGGTTTCTTTGTTTAATCCTTGGGTCCTCCCTCAAAAATGAATAATAAAGATTTCTCTAGAAATGGACACACACACACACCAGAGAGATAGATAAATAATAGATAGATAGATAGATAGATAGATAGATAGATAGACAGACAGATCAAGAGAGAGAGAAACTTACAAATTTTGTTCATAAACACTCCAAAATACCTCTTTTCAACTTTAAGTGTGTGCCGTGCAATGGGAAAACTTATTTTGAGATGCCACAGAATTTGACATTAAATTTCATATGCAAAACCTTAAATTCCCTTGCCATGCATATCTTTGATATCAAACTGAGTCAAGAAGCAAGGATTAAATAAAGTAACAAGTAAAGAATACACAGATGGAGAGTTGGGAGGTGAATACTGAAGGGGCAAGAGAAGAGACAGATTGGCCGGTGAAGGGACAAAAAGACTAAGAAGAAAGTGTTTCATGGAAAGAGTTGTGCAGCTGTCATCTTGCCACATACTAGCTTATTCAAAGTATCTTGTTAGGTTCATACTGTGCTACCTGGTGGTCGTAGACCAAAGATATTACCCAAAAGAAAAATGCTACACCAAGTTGAAAAAGTTGAAACTTGCAAATCAGACAAACAGTGATTCAGTTCCCAATATCCTTTCCCAGTTGTGTGATATGGCTTTGTTACTAACTCTTCTCTGCATTCTTCCACTGCTATGATGAGCATCAAACTTCACACAGTGTGACCACGATTGTTCATTAAATGTTAGTCCCACTGCCTACACCTCATTTTCTAATTTCCAAGTTGTTTTTAAAAACTAGAAGAAACAAAAAAATCCCTTATGAGAACTTTTTAAATCATAATTTCCAATTATATATATGTATGTATAATACACACACACGCACTTATATATTGCATATAATGCAGATATACATAAAAACATCCTGAGCAAAGATCTGTATAATAATAGCTCAGGAGGGAAAATTGCCTTAAGCAGTAACAGTCCCATCTAAAAAGATTCAGGTAAATTTTGTCTGCAATGAGGAAATTAGTACTCTATTTAAATGCCTTATTTGCCTTCTACGACTACACAAACACTTGCTGGGATTAAACATAAGCTAAAAATGGATTTCAAAAAATTGAACACTTGAATATGATACATACTGCTTGTTAAGATGTGATTGTCAATAATTATGCAAAACTGCAATTTATTTTAGCAGCAGCTTTATCATGGGATGTGCAAAGCAGGCAATGAACAACGCCTGCCGAGCTGGCGGCAGTGCAGTGAAGTCCCCAGAAGAGCTGTGTGCTCATCACGGGTGAGGTTCTGCTGAGCACACAGTCTTTCACAGTGTAGTCTCAGCGCTCATACTGGATGGAAATCTTCCCTCTGTGCTAACTGCTAGAGAAGAGAGTAGGTTTATGAGGGTGCCACTATTGGAAAAATATGAGCACTGCACTAAGCTATTTATCAACTCCTAAATAAATGTTAATACTCTACAAGTAAAAGGTACCGTGGGGTTCTGGTTGGGCACGGTAGTGAAATATGGAACAGCTGCAGGGCTAACTTGGACTGCCAGTTTCCCTCATTTGTAGGTAAAATGTTTTCATTGCCATTGTCGCAGCTTGAGGGCTCTGAATAGGAAAGTTGGGCTTGTAATACAGAGGGAGGCTCTTGAGCAAATGCTGACAATCTACTGGCATGGACTTGCCAAAGAGAGTTTCTTGCAGTTTACACTAAGAATTATTCCACCACCAGCCTAAAACTCATGATAGAAATAAACTGTCCCATTCTAGAAGACAATGCCTGGCTAAGACGTTGGCTTATTGTGGAATATACTCCACTTTCAGACACAACGAAAGGACAAAATGAAAGTCTCCCATGGCAGAATGAAGCTTCAGAGATTAGAGAATGTGAATGTCATTCTCAGAGTCATCTTCATGCAGAGGGGGCAACTCTATCCGTCTTAGCTCTTCTGCCCTTCAGTGAGACACACCACTAACCTTCCGCTTCCATAAGAAGTGACTAGTAAATAACTTTCAAAGCAGTGTGCAGGAAGTCAGATGAAAGGGCTCTATACAGACAATGTGATTCTCAGCCAAATCCTGCCAGCAGTTTGCTGCTTTGTAAATTAGGCCCTTAGGGATGCTGAGGAACATTTTCAGGACAGTAAGGCACCATTTTCTTCAAGGATACCCTTGTGGTCTGACATATTGACAACATCAGGCGAAATATTTCCTTATTCGGGAAATACTTTAAAAAGAATTCAATGGAAGCAAGAGCAGAAAATCTCTTCGAATGAGCTCCTTTCCGAAGCTGTTGGATCACAGACTCAACTGTTGTTTCCTGCTTCCATGCGGTTTTAATGACTACAAACTGACTCCTAGATTCAAGACATGTGCAGAGTTTATTGAATTCTAAGACTTAATTGTGTCAAGTCTATCCTAGAAATAAGTTAATGGTAATTAATTTCCATATTTGTGCATTCAAATTAGGTCTAAATGTGTCCCCTAGTTTTTCATTTTCCTCAACCATATGCCTTTGGATGGCTTATGTGATAAATAAAAATAGAAAAATCACGAGAATCATAAAGAAATAAAAGATTGGCTAGGAAAAAGAGACTGCAAATGTGGATTATTTTAAAGTTTCTCTATTTGTGACATGCCATCCTATGGACCCTGAAGATAATTTCACTGGATTTTAAAGGGAATAATGAGTATATATAAGAAATTGCAAAAAGGCTTTTAAACTGTAATCTACTATATTAATAATGCTTAATTATCACTATTCCAAGTTTATAATGCATGAAAATAGCTAAGAATTTAATCTGATGGGATAAATAATTCATTATATCTAAAAGTTTACTTTTTAGTTCTAAGACCATTCTCTTAGTCCATAAATAAGGGTGGTATAGAACAGTGGTTTCAAAATATGGTTCATGGACCAACAGTCCCAGCAGCCACATCTGAGAACTTATTAGAAATGCAAATTCTTCGGCCTCAGGCTAGATCTACTGAAAGAGGAACTCTGTGGGTGGAGTCCAAGCAGCTGTGTTTGAGCAAACCCTTCCAAGCATCTCAAACACATGCTGAAGTTTGAAAATCGCTTCTGCTGGGGACGAAACTTTGAGAAGTACTGTGTGAGCGATGCTGGAGGATGCTGCTCCAATCTCTTACTGAGACTGTTAGACTTGCCCAAGTTTCTGGGAGTACTGCTGGCTGAAGGATCTCATAGGTCAGCATTATTTGAGACTAGGACAGAGTTAAAAGAGCCTCCTGCTCCAAAGTTGCTCTGTTCATCCCCAAAGCAGGCAGAAGCCATTGTGAGACCAAAACAGGAAAAAGAGCAATACACTATGCAAGTTAATGGGAGACCAAAACAGGAAAAGTATACCTTGCAGGTTAAGTGTTCTGTTTGCAGCTAAGACGGTTAAGAATAACTTCCTGCTTGTCCTATGTTTGTTGGAACCATCTGCATCAGATATGCTTGACCACACGTGGGCAGGAGATATATGGGCAGGAAATTTGTCAGGATGTACCCCTGCCCTTGACTGCATAGGCAGAAGATGCACAGTCAGGATGTAAGTCAGGAGATATGCTTGCCCTGATTGGACCTGATTGAAATTATGGTGGCCCTGTGATGGTGTGGGAAGTTCATCTGTATATGTGTTGCTTTTATTGGTTAATAAGGAAGCTGTTTCATATATATATATATATATATATATATAGAGAGAGAGAGAGAGAGAGAAGGCAGAGTCGAGGAGACCCCATAGAGCCACCAGAGGAGAAAGACAAGCTTTTAGCTGGAACCTTGCCAGTAGGCTTAGGGCCTCTTAGTAAAATATAAAATAGTGGAAATGGGTTAATTTTAGAGGTAAGAGCTAGCTAGCAATATGCTTAAGTGATTGGTCAAGCAGTGATTTAAATAATATAGCTTCTGTGTGATTATTTTGGGAGTCTGGGTGGCCAGGAAATGATCAAGCGGCCTCCAACAACACGGTGGCTTTGCCTTTTTAACACACTGCAAAAGCTGAATCATGGAAATTTTCTGGGAACCCAGGAGTGTACCTGTCCAGAGTGCATCATCCTGGCCAGTATTTAATTAAAGTTTGCTTCAAATTTGGCTCAAGATTGTCCTAATGTTTTTTTCATTTCTCCTGAATCTCTGGATTAACACCATGTATTGGCATACATTTGGTATCTGTTCTGTCTGGACAATCCTGAGGTAGATGCTAGTTCCTCATTTGGGGTGGGGTGGGGTTCAGACAATTGTTAGCAGTAACACTCATGCAGCCTGGCTTCTAGTTCTGCTTATGGTGCTTGTGCTTACTTTCCTTCCACAGCAAGTGCTAAGCCAGAGCACACGTCTCCGTAAAATTCCAGACGTTACGTGCTTTCTTAGAATCTGCTTTCGGGAAAAACGGAATTTATGTGGAGAACTAAACACTTTCTCATACAGATTGCTGTAGTGATATTTCATTTGTATTTTAATAAATAAAGCTTGCTTGAAGATCAGAGAGTAAAACAGCCACCCTGGTCAGCCTTACAGACCAGGCAGTGTTGACACACACCTTTAATCCCAATAGCCATACTAGTTTGCCATAGAAACCAGGTGGTGGTGGTGCACACCTTTAATCCCAGCACTAGAGAGGAATATAAAATGGGAGGAGACGGCTCTCAGTCTCTCTCATTCTGAGGATTCCTGGAGGCAGAATCTCCATTTCGGACTGAGGTAGCGGTAAGAGCCAATGACTAGCTGTTTTGCTTTTTTGACCTTCAAGTTGAACCTCAATATCTGTCTCTGGGTTTTTATTAATCTTGCAGATTGTGATCTCCAAAAGAGACAATGCGGTTCTGAAATATCAGCTAATAAAACGAGTGTTTGAAGGGGCAAAATTCTGGATCTATGAAACATAGTGCAAAATTAGATAAGCCCAAGAAGATGCTTATCCAGTCACAACTCTGAGAAAAGGTGACACATCACAGAAAACATGTCCCTCCATAGCCATTAACATGTATTTGATTATCAATAAGGACATAAATACACCATCTGTCATTTTATACATACACATGCATGAGTATGTGCACATGTTTGTGTGTGCATACACACACACACTACTATATGTGAATTAATTTCTAAGCCTCCACGCTTTTTATGAAGCTGAAATCACAATTTAGTGTGGGATAATCTTAATACATAAAAACTAAGGACAAGAGAAGGGGGATTTTTATTTTCTAAAGTAAGGCTGAAGAATTTAATAGGTATTAGAAATACTTAGGGAAAAACTTTCTCAATGAATTATATTTCTAGGTTAAAAGTATGTGTAATTGAACAATATAAACGAACAGGGTGGGGTGCTGCAAAGATTCTATCATAGATAGGAGAGCGGCTCATGAAGTTGCACCCCTTCTTGGGGAGCTACTGACAGCTAATCGACACTGAGGGAGGAAATGCTGCTTTCTTCAATGGCAAGGCCACTGAGAAGTTGCCCATAGTCTACTAAATAAACCCCTCCCCATGTTCCAAGCAACCCTATTTAAATTCAGTGGGTCAAAGGAAGACATGGAAGTTGGGAAGAAGAAGGACTTCAGAGGCAGGGTAAGAGAGGCTAATGAGGTGAATATAATCACAAAAATTTGCATATATGCACATATATGTTAATTAAAAGTTCTTTCTCCTTGTTGTGGATGAAGGAGACACAGTTTTACTCTGTATTCCTTGATGCCCTGGAATTAACAGCATTGCTCAAATTCACCACAGCCCTCCTATCACACCCTCCTCAGTGTTAGGAGAGCCATCATACATACATAATACATACATATATATGTATATGTATATATTAAGCTGAAGTTCAAATTTTATGCAAATATCATAGGAATTATTATGCTAATTAATAAGTAATATTTTAATGTGTAAAACCCCGTTTTTAATGAATTTACAATGCTTACTTCTCACTCTTGATCTCATTAAGAAGCAAACAAACATATTTTTTGAGATAGGGTCTCACTGTGAACTCCTAACTGACATGGAACTCTTTAGGAAAGCATGCTGGCCATGAACTCAGAAGATCTCCACCTGCTCATGCTTCTAGACGAGCTTTGTTTCTGAAACTCCACTACCCATACCCCTTTTTCTTCGTTCTTTTCTCACTGAAGTAGGATCTCATAGTCCAGGCTGGCTTTAAATCCACTATGTAACAGAGACTGCCCTTGAAATCCAATCCTCCTGCCTTTCCTCCCAAATTTTGGGATTTCAAATGTAAATAAACTACCAAGCCTACTTTTGTCTCTTTTTTCCTTTGCTTAATTTCAGTTGATAGTCTTTTCCTTCCCAGTTATTCTGACCAATAAAAAGATAATCTTTAAATCTGAACACCTCATTCTTATTTCCAAATGTGAATTAATATCTCATTGTCAAGTTCACACATGAATCTATTGCATGTTTATGTACCAGGATCTCTGTTTAATAATGACGATACAGAATTTTCTGTACTTTAGACTTGCTGCTTTATATACTCAATTCTGGTAGGGGAACAAATAGGTAAAAATGCAATAACACATACAATGTACTAAGGCTATAAATATTCTGTGGGCAAATATATTCTATACTATAGCTCAAATGAACCATATCTGAGTGAATTCATGAAATTATACACCAATTTGCTCAAACATGAAAATCTCTTAGTTTAGTTTTGTTCCAGAATGTAGTCATAGATGCTCAGTAAAAGTTTTCCCAATTGAACTGATTTTTATAAATATAAGAAACCTTTGGCTAAACAGTGTGAGTGATAGTTGATTTCATATTTCCGTTAAAAAAAAAAGACTTAGGGTTATAATCTCTCCTATGCCCTAAAAATAAGTTTATCTAATTATGAAGACAGATGTACTCATTGGAGTAGAAGTACAAGGAAGGCTATGCCACTGATTCCTGCCCCTCACACTGTGGGCATAAATTATACTCTTTTGTTACTTTATAGTAAACAGGATTGTTAAAACACATTGTAAAAGACACATACAAAGATATTACATTATCCTCATTATAGCAGAAAACATTTAGCTTCTCTTTGCTTCAAAACAAAAAAAAATCGCTTTCAATGCAAATTTGCTGGTTTGCTGTTCACATATGAGTTAACGAGGTTTTCATTCCTTCTCTCCTGAGGTCTGGTACTAAATTACTCAAACTCTCCAGAGTTAATTGGAAACCACGACCTAAATGTTCCCAAAGTATTGCTGATAAGTTCCCAGAAAACTCATTCCAACCTTTCATCACCCCAGACAGCATGGGATGATTTTGTAACATGTGCAGTAGTAACATCCTTGCACAACTAATAGATTAGTCCTCCAAAGATAAACCTCAGCTTTGAGCATAGTGATGCAATCTTCCTTTAATAATACAGATATTTTGTTTTTGATAAAAAAAATCAGCTGGAATTTACCTTTATATAGAAAAAGAATTTAGATTTTATCTATAATTCAAACAATATAAACTATATACTCTATCTTTTTCATTATTTCCTCACTATGAATGTATTTAAAATTCATAATTTACAAATTATATTATTATTAAAATAATATTTATGTACTCTTCTTGAAACTATTGGAATATTCCTGAAAGTGAAAATTCAGAGATAAAAGTAAAACATGCTCTCATCATATTAGTCATTTGATTGGACTTGTGTTTCTTTATCATTAATAATGGCGAAAATTGACTGGCTAAAGGAATGTAAATGATATCATCAGTAGCTATAACATGCACTTATACTTTTCTCTCTTACGTTGGTAAAAAGATTAATATCCTTTAGTTTGTGATTTGTGTTTTTAGTTTTGTAGTGGTACAATATTAAAAGATATTATTTTGGAAACTTGCAAAATCATTTCTGATGAAGTTCATTTGATTCATATATAAACACTCAATATACTGACTTGAAGTTTATAAAATTATAAAGGGTATTCAGAAAAAATTCAGATAGCACTACTTTTCATATACATACAAAATTAGATTAGGACTGAGTTACTGTTAGAAATAATTTCTATTCTAAACAATATTAATCATGTGTATCTTTAAGGTTCTGGTTACTCTTAGTGTTAATGTCTTTAAATTTTAAAATGTGACAGACAACATTAAACAGGTTTTTTTCAACTAAAAAGATATGGAGAAAATAAGTTCAAAAAGCGGAAGAGGCAGAAGGACGACACATTCCAGTATAGCCTGGGCTCCATAGTCTGCTTTCAGAGGAACCTGGATTACAGAGTGGGACTGTGAAGACATGTGGGGAAGGGCTATTACATAGGGGGTATATCAAATTAAAAGTCATGACTAGGATCAATTCTTTAAAATTTCCTAATGCTGTGCATTTGAGCAAATAATACACCCTCATTTGGGATAACTTACAGAGAAACAAAAATTTGGATTAGTAGGTATCAGTTCATAATAACCATAACGTGGCAAAACATGGAGGTTCAATTTTCTAAGACAAAAAGAGAAAACCATAGTCGAATCAAATAAGCTGTTAAAATTATCATCAGTCAAAAGAATGAACATATAACAAAGCACTCTCAGTAGAATATGAAAATATCAATGATTTCATAAGTTCTCCTAGAAGATTAACTTATGTTTTGTAAATATTTGACTTCAAATACCCACATACTAAGCACTCTTGCAGTTAACATTGCAGTCTAGAAAGAGCCCTTTATATTTACAGGCAATATTTTGGATAACGTGTTGTTTTTCGACCTAAGGTTTATTTATAGATACAATTACTTGATACTTTAAGTTACTTGATGAAGCTATTAGGACAAGTTATATTATTTTGAACACTATGAACTACAAAGGGACCTTTGGGGAGGCTTAATGTGTTTCCAAATTAAGTGGCAAAACCTTTAAACACCACATTCAAGCCATAACATTCGAAGACATTACCTCTTAAAGGGACATGCCAATCTCATTACAAGGTGAAAATAATGGCTAATGATACATTATTAATAAATGACCATTTGTTTTTGTGATTATTATATGAATTAGGATTATGGTATATGTTTGTAGACAAAAGAAAGTTTTTCCTTACTTTCAAGTACTGTCTACGAAACATTTTAAAATGAACACTGTACTTTAGTTTCAAGATAGGCTTCAGAATTTTATATTAAAATCAGGTATTAAAAATAGGCAGTAATAAAGTAGTTAACCTTTTATTAAATAAAGAAAATTCTAGAACATACATTTGTGGCCTTTTCATAATAAATACATATAAATTTTAAATAAAATAAATACTTTTTATATGGTCAATAGAAAAATGAATTAACCTCACAAAGTGACTAAATCTTGGTATATTTTAAAACAGTGGTCCTTCCAATTTCAAACCTATTATGCTGGCTCAGATATGATTTATAAGAAAAAATGTAAGATTACAATAGCATGAACTAATTAAAACTTATCAAAATAAAGATTAAAGGTTCCTTCATTTCTTACTTTTAGTTACTAGGGCAAATAGAGCATCTAAAAAGACCAAGATACTTAGAAATTCATTGATGATTTTTATAATATCAATTAAGATGTGTAAAGCTTGTTATAAAATGAGGATTTTTTTTCAATTAGAATTGCAAGACCAAAGAAGTGCTATACTTAGCTTCAAGGATTCCTTGATACATTCACTGCTTACTGTAGTGTTAATTTTCTTCAATATTAACTTATTGTAAATTCCATAAAGGCAAGAATTTATACTATTCCTGGCATTTATCAGGCATGCAATAAATTCAGTTAAAAATCAATAAACCTACTATGAACTGGACACGGTTTCTAAAAATGAGGCCAATGGTTCTTATTTTTAAAAATCTTAAATTAAATCCCTGGTGAATGCATTGGCTAGTATGTGATTGTTTAAGGTTTTTTTGTTTTTTTTTTGTTTTTTGGTTTTTTTTTTACAAAAAAAGGGTATTTGTAGCTATTTTTTTGTTACAGAAAGCTAACTCTACAAGATAATTATAGCCATAATAGACATGTTTACACGTGAGAAGAAGTTTTGCTTTGTCTAAGTGTTTGCTCTTTTCCCCTAGCAATAAAAGAGATATGGTAGGCAGATTTACTGGGCAATACATTGCATTTAGTTGTTAAGGGCTAAAGTTCTGCTATTGTTACCTGAATATTTACAAAGAGAGAACACACAAAAAGAATAAGACTTGTCAAAATTAGTTTCTCATTGTGGCAAATTTTCAGAATTCTTCCAAGCCGAGTCCTTGGTTCAGAGACATCAAGCTATTAACAATCCTGGCTAGATATTCATTTTCTTTCTCTTATCCAACATATCTCTGCCTGTTCTGTTGTGTACTATCCATAAACTGGAAGGGCATCTTCTCCTGGACTCTATTCATGTACTGTTAAGGATGCACACTGAGCCTTGTGGCCCAGCATCAGAAATACACTTTTATCACTTGACACTGGACTATTCATTGAGATCAAGTGTCTAACAGCATGAAACAGTATCTACCCATTCACTTTGCCATGCACTTAGCTAGTCCTTCTCTAGCGTATTCAAAGGAAAGACCTTGTAAAGGCTCTGAGGAGGAAATGTGCACAGATTGCATTTTGCTGATCTACCGGTCTGGAAATTTTTCAACATAAACTATTTTTCATCTGAAAGATACAGATAACAAGTTGTCATTTATCTCTGTACATGCGTGTATCTGGTTTTGTTTTCCTAAATTTACCTGGTCAATGTTTATAAGCACTCACTTTGTGTTTTTCTTATAGCCTCCACCTAAGTACTAGTTAGAATTTGGGATAACAGGCAATAATAATATTCCATATGCTTTACATATGCAATCCTACTGTATTTGCCAACATGCTATTAAAAGGAAACCTATGCAGCTATGGGCAGGATATTGCATTACTATTTCTACAGACCATATTGTTCAGTAAAGGCTGTGGCAGTAGCCAGAAGGGCATTGGCAACAGAATTTTAACAGATTTGCAAGACACACCAACAGATCTTAAGGCTTTGTTCATTTCATCGAGTTTTGTAAAAGTAGCAACCATATCAATAAAAATATATTATGTTTTAAGAGGATAGTTTAATTTCATTAATCCCCAGATCACTTTTTATCTGGAAAATTAAGCAAATGTCACAGATTACAAGGTGAAAAATATTCTGGAAAATAAGGCAAGCATTTTGACTACATCAGTAACTGAACAGAGTTCATGAAATTCAGCAGAAAGAGACTAGTCATGGGAAAAATCCTTAAAAGCAGGAAAGAGTGACTTAAAATTCCAGAGACTATTGAAATGTCCCACTAGAATTTTCGTTATAAAGTAATCATTGTGACTAATGCCTGAATGTGGACATAATTCAATTTTACACACAAACATAAAACATTTTGTTTTCTGGTAGTGCTAACACATGGCATACTTTTCAGGAATGCGACCAACTGCTATAAAAATGCTAACGATATTTTATTTTGTGGTGTTGAAATGATATAATGTCAAAATAAAATTTGGGTGGATAGATATTTCAGTGGTTAATAGTACACACTGCTCTTGTAGAGGACAAGAGCTTGGTGGGTCCCAGATAGGAGAGGTCACAACTCCCTGTCACTCATGTTTCAGGGCTGTCAGATGAATTTCTGTGCTATCGACGGGTGCCTGCATGCACATACTCATACCCACACACAGACCTACAGCCACGGAATTACAAATAAAATCCATCTTTAAATCCAACGGCTGGCACTCTGCATTTGTTAATATCACATTTGTAGTCCCATCTACAAAGTTATCTTCTGCTTTAGTGTAATGCTGTCTTAACAACTGCATACTAAAATATACGCTATTATTTTATTACAAATTGTACTCTCTCTCTCTTTAAAGTCACCTTTTAAATGTGCCCTCACAAAGGTTGAAGTTCACCATAGCAAGCTAGGTGCTCCGAAGTGTTTTATTTTGATTTGAAAAGGTACATAGGACTGATATGTTTAAGAAGTTTGCAGGCCACTTACGGACAACCACGGGAAAACTTTAAGATGAAGGCTATCAAACAGAAAATAAATAGAATTTAAGAAGAGGAAATGAGGACATTTGCCTTCTGTGAACCCAATCTCTGCTCCTCACAGCTCCATAGAGAAAGAAATTGCATTTTAAAACCTGCTGCCTTTTACGGCCAGCTGTGACTATCGGTGAGCGAGAGGTCTGCTTCATATTCGAAGCTGAATTCAAACCAGCCAGCCCTTTAGGCAGTTCAGAGCCCACAGTCTTGATTACATTTGACACAATCATCATCATCATATCTTAAGACTCAAATCAGTCTGACAGTGCTCGACTCAGGGCTGCTTTTCCCAATTAGCTGAAAATTGCAGCCCGGCTCATCTTCTTGGGAAGTTTACATTTACAATTTCGCCATGGTGAAGAAGGAATGAATGTGATGGGGGGAGCAAATCAACTCTCTAACTTCTACAAGAATGACTTTGAGCTCACCAAAATTGGTTAAACCTGTTTGGACAGGACTGAAAAAGAAAAGCGTTTTCTTTCTTTTCGACTTTCAATTATTCCTGAAGGAAAAAAAAAACCCAGTATTTAAGATAAGTAGAAGTTGGACTGAAAGGGGGAGACAAATGGAAATTGTAAATATTTCCCAAATGAATATTTTGAAGATGAGTAGTTTTGGGCAAAAGTCATATTAAAATAATTTATAATTTATAAGTAGGTATACATAATTTGAAAATAAAAACTGAATATTATCAAGATCCTAGCAATGAATTTCCAAAATACAATAAGTACCCATGTGAAACATTCCTAAATTGGTTTTTATATATAAAATGTAAATCATCAAAGATATTTTGTGCATTTGATGTCCTCTAATTGCTATGGTTGTATATACATCAAAGCAATTTATAGTTCCTTGTGTGAGGATGGGCAAAGTTTCCTTAAGTAACATTGCTCTCATGTCCTTATATACCATCTTTTCAATGAATAACAATGCGGATCCAGGAGAGTCTAAAAACAGGAAAATACTGAGGGCCGCATCATTTGAAAATGCTTGACAAGCCATGGATGAAATGAGAACAGGATATACGTTAACTCCTAAGCATAGCGAACATATATGGACAGGAATGTATGTATAAGTCTTGACGAAGTACAAAATCCCAGGGGAAGCACTTGCCAACAATAATGGAGAAATACCAGAGGGATAAGGTGGACACAAAAATGAATAAGGGGAGGAAAGATAGAGACAGGAGCACTAAGGAGTGGCAGAGGTAACAAGAGTGAAGGTAAAGTCAGGAAATCATTTCCTAGCTGCACAAAAATATCATATTTGCCAAAGGATATATAGAAATTATTTGGATGAGCCATTTTTCTAAGACACTATGTTTTTGAATATGTTTAATTCACAGATACACTGAAGAAAGCAAAAAATTACTTATCTTTTCTATACTGCAGCAGTATCCCTATGTGATTTAGAATAGATTTTTTGAGGTATTGTTTCTGATACAAGTTATTGCCATTTTCCAAAAGTAGAGAAGTTTATCTAGATACTTGACTGTTTATCTATCATGTGCAATATCCTCTGAATTCCTTCCTGATTCTTTGTGGTGTGCCTTATTAAAGAAAAATGTAGTGTTTGTGCTTTTTAATGAATTAACTGATGCTTTCTTTAGGATTAATCAGTGATTTGAATAATATAAGTAACATTTCTGCAGGTTGTTTTTCTTTAGAAAGCAAGTTTGCATTTTACGTTGTCAGAGCAATTAAGTCTTTGATAATTGTTCTAAACCTCTGGAAAAATAAAATCAACTTTTATTCACTATCTAGAAAGAGATATCCATTCCCATTTTAGTTAAGACTAACGTACCATTATAATTATCATGAAGTTAATAGCGACTCAGGAAAGTTGAAAAAAATAATAAGAAATGAACTTAAAAAGTTAACCTCTCACACTATAAACATTTTTTTTCACATTTTGGCATAGCTCAAAAATAAGAAAAGTGAATTGGAAATATTTTGAATGTCTAGTATTTATCTTACATAATATAAATCAACATGGATTAGATTCACCAGTGTTTTATTGAGTAATTTTGCATCAATGTTCATGAGTGAGATTGGTCTGTAATTCTCATTTTTAGTAATGTCTTTATGTGGTTTGGGTATCGGAGTAATTGTAGCCTCATAAAAAGAGTTTGGCAATGTTCCTTCTGTTTCTGTTGTGAGGAACAATTTGAGGAGTATTGGTATTAGTTCTTCTATGAAAATCTTGCAGAATTCTGAGTTGAAACCATCTGGTCCTGGGCGTTTTTTGGTTGGGAGAATTTTGATGATTGTTTCTCTTTTTTTAGCCGGTATAGGTCTATTTAATTTGATTATTTGGTATTGGTTTAATTTTGATAAGTGATATTTATCCAGAAGGTTGTCCATTTCCCTTAAGTTTTCCAATTTTGTGCAGTACAGGTTTTTGAAATATGACCTAATGATTCTCTGGATTTCCTCCATGTCTGTTGTTATGTCCCCCTTTTTATTTCTGATTTTGTTAATTTGGATATTCTCTCTCTGCTATTTGGTTAATTTGGATAAAGGTTTGTCTATTTTGTTGATTTTCTCCAAGAACCAACTCTTTGTCTCATTTTTTTTTGTATTGTTTTCTTCGCTTCTAGTTTTGTTGATTTCAGCTCTCAATTTGATTATTTCCTGCCTTATAGTTCTCTTGGGTGAGTTTGTTTCTTTTCATTATAGAGTTTTCAAATGATCTGTTAACTCACTGGTGTGGGATTTTACCAGACATTTAGTGCTATGAACTTTCCTCTTAACACTACTTTCATTGTGTCCCATAAATTTGGGTATGTTGTGTGGTCATTTTCACTGAATTTTAGGAAGTCTTTAATTTCTTCCTTGACTCATTGATGCTTCAGGTGAGAATTGTTTAATTTCCATGTGTTTGTGTTTGTGAGCTTTCTGGAATAAGTGTTGCTGTTGAATTCTAATTTTAAGCCATGGTGATCTGATAAGATATATGGGATTATCCCATTTTTTTTGGTATCTGTTGAAGTTTGCTTTGTTACCTAGTATGTGGTAAATTTTTGAGAAGGTTCCATGAAGTGCTGAGAAGAAGATATATTCTTCTTTGTTTGGATGGAATGTTCTATAGATGTCTGTTAAGTCCATTTGAGTCATAAGATCCGTTAGTTTCCCTATTTCTCTGTTAATTTTCCATCTGACACAGCTGTCCCATGGCGACAGTGGGGTATTGAATTTCCCACTATTAGTGTGTGGGGTTTAATTTGTGATTTAAACTTTAAAAGTGTTTCTTTTACATATGAGGGTACCCTTGTATTTGGGGCATAGATGTTCAGTATTGAGATTTCCTCTTGATGGATTTTTCCTGTGACTAATAAAAAATCTTTTTTGTCTCTTTTGATTGCTTTTAGTTTGAAGTCTATTTTGTTAGGTATTAGAATAGCTACACCAGCTTGTTTCTTAGGTCCATTTGATGGAAAATTTTTTCTCAATTCTTTACTCTGAGGTGATGTCTGTCTTTGAGGTTGAGGTGTGTTTCTTGTATGCAGCAGAAGGATGGATTCTGTTTTCGTATCCAATCTGTTTGCTTGTGTCCTTTTATAGGTGAGTTGAGTCCATTTATATTAAGGGATATTAATGACCAGTGATTCCCAACTCCTGTTATTATAGTTTTCATTGTTGGTGATGTTATTGTGTGTGTTTTCACCTTCTTTGGGATTGGCTGCTGTGAGATCATCTATTTTCTGTGTTTTTGTTGATGTAACCAACTTCCTTGGGTTGGAGTTTTCCTTAGAGTACTTTGTGTAGGGTTGGGTTTATGGCTAGGTATTGGTTGAATCTGGTTCTGTCGTGGAATATCTTGTTTTGTCCATCTATGGTGACTGAAAGTTTCGCTGGGTATAATAGTCTGGGCTGGCATCCGTGGTCTCTTAATGACTGAATAACACTTGACCAGGAACTTCTGGCTTTCATTGTTTCCATTGAGAAGTCAGGTGTAATTCTGATAGGTCTGTCTTTATATGTTACTTGGCCCTTTTTCTTTGCAGCTCTTAATATTTTCTTTATTCAAACTGTGAAACCCTTGGTTCATTCTCCTATGAGCATAATTTGTCATAGTGACAAAATGTTGTTTGAATGTTGTCATTTAACTAAGACCCATACTAACTGACCACCTTATCATTTTCAATTTGTCTCTAGATATATATAATGACAATATGGATTATGACACAACACGAATAAAACCACACAAATTGAGTATCAAACAATTTGATCACATCTCTATCAATGATCATACGAGAATTGATATGAACCAGATTTGCTTGCCACATTAAGGCATTTTCTTTTCTTTTCACCCTAACACTCCATTTCATTGTTTGATGCTGTGAATTTTGTGAAAATACGCACAAAGTGGCACTTATTATATCACCATGAAAGCAGGGCAACAGAAGAGACAAGTTGGCAGGGGAACTACAATACATTTTGCTTGGAAATATCCTTGAAGGCAGAAGTACAGGTGGGGTGACCAGACTAAGGGAATTCTGAGAAGTGGAAAGGCAGAGAGACAGTTGAAAGCCAGACATAGAGAGAGTAAGATGAGAATGCCTTTCTGAGAAAAGGTATCATGCCATGTGGCTAAACATAGACAAGAATTATGGGTTAATTTAAGTTACAAGAGCTAGTTAATAATGAGCCTGAGCTAATAGGCCAAATAGTTTATAATTAATATAAACCTCTGTGGCTTATAATATATATGATTATATATGTAATATATTATTATTCATATATTAATATAAGAAACTCTTTGGAACTGAATTCTTGCAGGATCAGGTGGGACAGAAACTTGTGTCTACATAGTGTGTTTCAATTTCCCAATGCCTATATCAATAATCAGCAAAAAAAATTTATTGAAGCCAATGAATTAGAGGTTGCATATATATAACAATATTAGTCTTTTCACTTTAAATAAATCACTGTGTAGTAACTTCATTAGTTCATTCCAAATGGATATAACATTTTACAGGCTTTCTTTGAACCTACAAATAAATCTGCCTCAGTTTGAGTCTCATTGATACTTTCAAGGTAAGAATTATAAATCTCACTCAGGCAACATATTTATAAAATCAAACTTTGCCAAAACTTTGGTATAAAGACAAAGAAATTGGAATAAAGCTTGCTTTGTCAGAAATAGTGGCGGTTACTTGCTTAAATATCTTTCAGATTTTGTCATATTAATATACTGGTCAAGGTAGAAATGAGTTTGCAGGACTATTTGAAATGGTAAAAAGTAATAAATCACCATTCTTAAGAACGTTCTCAGAGAATTATGGAAACCAACATCATAAAATTATGTTGCCAGGGACATAAGAGGTGAGACAATAGTGGCGCTGGCAACCCGGACCCCCAACTCCCTAAAACCCCCACGTGGGAGAAAGGCCAGGGGCCCCCCTCCCCAGGTGCGTTCCACATTCCTAGCAGCCAGCAGGGAGCTGGTCTGATAGACAGCTATCTACCTTGCCCCCAAGGCATCGTTCCCTGTGAGCTCCATGGAGACCAATACTTGCTGGACATAAGAGGTGAGACAACAGTGGACTTGGGACCCCGGACCCACAACTCCCTAAAGCCTCCGTGGGAGAAAGGCCAGTGGGGCCCCTCCCCCCGGTGCCTTCCACATTCCTAGAAGCCAGCAAGAAGCTGGGCTGCTAGACAGCCATCTACCCCACCCCCATCGTGTCCTTCTCTGCGAGCTCCATGGAAACCAATACTTGCTGGACATAAGAGACATAAGAGTTGAAGGAAGAGATGGGAAGGCGCCAATGCAAGAACTCCTCCATCATCCTAAAAAGCAACATGGTACCACCAGAACCCAGCAGACACACAACAGGAAGACTTGATCATCCTAACCCAGAGGATATAGAAGAAAACGACTTAATGAAAATGATAGAGTCCTTTAAAGAGGAAGTGAAAAACTCCCTTAAAGAAATGGAGGAGAAGACTAACAAAAAGCTGGAAGA
>PVIU01025880.1:0-22950 GCA_004026605.1 Ondatra zibethicus | reverse complement strand
CTATCCCCGCCCCTGGCTTCCAACTTTTGCTTGATGATCCTGTTTGCTTCCAACTTCCAGGAGGTTCTGTGTATGCTTTCTTTGGGTTCACCTAGTTATTCGGCTTCTCTGGGCTTGTGAGCTAAGTGCTTAGTGACCTTTATTTTATAGCTAGGGTCCACTAATGAGTGAGTACATACCATAATCATCTTTCTGGGTTCTAATCCGATTTATATGAGACATCTTTAAGAATAATTTTTATAATATTCCAAATTTAGTCAATTTTATATTTTATTTTTTTCGTAATAATGTGTTTCTTCCCTTTGAGGATCACTTAACAAACTCACGTGTAAATTACATCATGTGATTGATTAATACCCATCTTGCACATGGCTCTGAAGACATCTTGAAGGCAGGAGTTCTTTCATGTTCTACATACCACATTCCCTCTCCTGTCTGAATATTACCTGGCTTCTACCAAATAATTATAAAATGAATAGAAAACAATATTTATTGGCTTAAAGAAATATGAAGTAGGGAAAGCTAAGACTGTTGAATAGATATTCTTGTCATTACAGTTTTTCACTATTTAGTATTTTTTGTTATATTTTTCAGAACATACTTCCATCAATTGTTTTCTGAGAAGAAAATAATGGAAAACATTTCTCTCACTGACTTGCAAATGTGCACAAAAGCTTAATAGCAAGCCCTACAACACATGTTCAAAGATAGACGTTCATGTTGAATTTCATAGTAAACACTTAGATGATTCTTTCCAAAGTAAACAATGCAGCCAGCAATGTCAGGATAATTCCTCTTTTCATTTCTAGGCACCACAGATTTTAAGTGAAGGCCACTGAAGCCTAGTCCTTAGGTACCGTTTGTGAATAAAAATTTAAACATAACACGGGAGTATGGGAACATAAACCTAGGAAAAATCAATTCAAAACATTCTCAAGATTTGCATTGTACTATGGTTTGCATTTCTTCATTACTACATTATCTTTTTATAAAGATCATCTATATGCATATCAATAAACAGCTTTGAAATCTTTTAATAAAAAACCTCTCTCATCTCTGTCTGGAATAGCATTAGTAGGTTTAGTCTTGGGAGATGTGATTGTAATTAAGTTTACTGTGAGTCAAAAGCAGTTCAAAGAGATTAATTTTAAGCATTGAAAACCTCAAGACACTTCATATGATGGCTTGCATCCAGAAGTTAATCTAATCATTTGATGACAATTCGAGCATTGAAGATTACTTCACTTAATTGTTTTCACGTTGTCTCTTTGGGAATTCTTTACATGAAACAAAGACCGAAAGTCTTTTTTTATAGAGTAGGGGAGATATACTTCAGAGAGAGAATGAACTTGCCAGCTGTATCTTCTGAGTTAAATAATTATTGGGAATAATATTTTCAGTTATTTGATTATAATTTTTAGAGAATTATTTAAATAAATCTAATATAGGAACTTTCCATTCCAGTTGAGCTTATGATAACATTTGTGTTATGGAAATCAAAATTATTGAATTAAAAGTATAAAATAAATCAGGGTATTGCCTCATCTTTGATATTCAGAGAGTGCTCATCAGTATCTAAGCTATACCTCGTCTCATACATCCCCATGAGAACACGCTGCTGGATCACTGATCAGGGATGAGGGTCACAGGAAGTTGAGTTACAGCAGTGACAGTTTTACGCAGAAGTGTCCAACATCAATTCCACTTGCATTTGGGTGCTCGTAGCATATTACAAAGCAGCATATTACTTCACAGTTTGAAAGGCAACGTTTTCTTCCTTGCCTGGCAAGACTGGCAATTATGCCATAACTTCTGAGCAACAAACATAATGAAACTAATTTACTTTCTCTTTTATCTTCCCCCTTTAGGTGCTCAGGAGACAGACTTTTGGAGTAATTGCCTTGATCTTCTTTCCACTCGTAAGATTGATAAATGAACCTGCAATGAGTATATTATATGCTACTTATCATCATACTACACAGCTAGACAACCACTAGTTACATATGGTTTATTTCTCTTTTTAATTTCTGGACAATGGAGACCTAATATCTATTGAAATTCTCTTGGGAGCTATCCCAGTTATCTCTAATATAGAGGTGTGAGATACAGTGTGCGGGCCCTTAAGAGTTCTGATAAAAGTCATTCACGAAGGATGCTTTGATGACCCGTGCTCTATAGTCAAGGGGTTTCATGTGCTCACTCAGCTGATAATTAAATTCAACTATACTTTTTAATCTAACATGACAGTTGAAGGGTTTAATTAAAAATAAGAATATCTGCTTTGTTAATTACATGAGTTGTTTTTTTCTGTAATAGACAGCAAAGTAGATGCAAAAAAAGCAGAGAATTTTGAGACTGGTATATCTGGCCTTGGATGATAATTATTCCACTAATTGGACATGTGACATGGAGAAAGATGTTAACTTCTATCACTCACAGTATCTTTCATGTTTAAGTGGAGATTATATTACCTAGACCAAAACGACTTGTGGAGAGGTCTAATGAGAGATAATTGCAAGGCAATTAGCACATAGACATTAGTCATCTCATTCAACATTTACTGTATGCTGCCAAGTATCAGATGTTATTTTAAATACATTTGAAAATAAACAAATTAGAACTCCAGATTTTTAATTCTATTATTTACCTTTAGACAAATAAAAGTACATAGAACAAGAAGTGGAATTGTATTATGAGATTAAAATGCAATTAGACAGACAAAGTAATTTACCAGAGACTTCAGAGGAGAAAGTAAATTCAAGCAGAATTTAAGTCCTAACAATTAAATTCTACAAAGTAAAACAAAATTCTTCTCTTTTCTTTTCTTTCTCTCCCCCTTCTCTGATTATGTTTATAGTTAGAATTCAAACTTATAAAGAACATAATCAAAAAATATCAATTTTGTTTTATTTTGCCTTAAGAGAGAAGGCATTCTGCAGTCATATTAAAATGTCATTTTTGGAATCACATGAGAGAGAGAAAAAAATGACAACTGAAAGAAGTGTTATTTTTAAAGGCTTCTACAATACAGAATATATAACTTATACATCAATTTGAAAGAGAATGAATGGTCTAACTTGATTCCATGGGGTTGGTTGGATTGATAGCTTTCATATTCAATGAGGTTGAGAAAACGTCATGAAAAAATCCAGAGGTGATGGCTCATGTGTGTTGAGGTATGATAGGGCTGAATATTACTGTGGCATTCATACCATACTCAATTGTGTGGCACCTGTCCTAAAGCCATAGGGAAGATCAAAATAAATACAAAGATGAATATAATCAGCATTTGATGATGAAATACATATCCCCATGGGCTTAAGCTGGCATATGGAATAGTAATGGAAATGCAAGTTATTAGAAACAGGATTTTAACATGCAAACTGTACATCAGAACAGTCTAGGTGGTTAAACATGAATAAAGATTAGGATGAGGTAGAACTTATTTTATGATTACAATACTACAGATAGTGTTGCTGAGATATTTCCATGAAATATCTTACTAATGATGTAAGCATATTTTAACCATTTTCTACAATAAAGTTGAGGTGAATTGACATTTAAAATGTTATACATGTAAAGAATGAAGGAGACAGGGCTTGAGAAATAGCTTGTTTTGTAACGAGCTTGGAATGCAAACAAAGTGAACCCAAGTATAATACTTATAAAACCAGACAACAAAAACCAAAACCAGGTGTAGTGAGTGACTCATGTTTGTAACCCAAGTGCTGTGCAGGTGGAGACAACAAACGGCTTGGGATACCTGGCCAGTCTGCCTTATTTAGTGAGTTCCATGCCAGTTAGAGACTCTCAAAAAGAATGATCCATGCCTCATCCTGATGAAACAAACCAGAGTTTGTCTTCTGGATTTCACATACAGGCACACACACACACACACACACACACACACACACACACACACACACACACACACACGTACACATACACACATATGCATGCACAGAGAGAGAAATCTGGGAAGGCAGGGAGAGGCACAGACGAATAGACACAGAGAGGAGGAGAAAGACAGAGATATAAATAAAGAGAGATAGAAAGAGAGAGATACAGACAGACAGATGATATGACTACCTAGTAACTACCTAGAGTTGGAACTCAAATGTTCTTAACCATTGTCTTGGTTTTGTTTTTTGTTTGTTTGTTTTATTTTATAATCTGCATGCAAATCTAGAAACCTGTTGCTTGTTCCCACAGAAACCACCAGCGACTCTGAAGTTATCTGCCTAGCCTAACGTTAAACATTTAACCCATGGACTGCAGTTAATATATTCTACCTCAGGACTGGTCTTCACCTGTTTATCACAGATTGAAATCTAACTTCCTAACCTGGCTCACTACACTCTGTCAATGTCCTGCTTCTGTCTCCTTGGTCTTGATTTGGCATTCTCCTGATAGTTCCTGTAGGGCTCTGGCTAACTAAATCTGGAGTGAATAAACACTTCATGTTATCTGACCTAGGAGGAAGACCTTGTTTTATTGGATGTGGGGAAGGAAACCATGCAAAATAACAGCTGAAATACTACAAAACTAAAACAAATTTGTAGGAATGAAGAAGCAACTAAATATATATGATTTATGTAGTATTCCCTAAAAGAGACATTTTTTTAAAAAAAAAACAGAGTTACTGATATACTATGGGGCATAGAGAAGCTCTGATTTAACAATGAGGAATATTGGATTTGCAGTTGACTAGGGCTTTGGTTTTTTATAAGCATCTTTCATTATGAAATTAATTATTTAAATAATTGCAACAATGTAAATGAACCATCATCTCAAAATAGAACACAATTTGCTTCCTGCTAGTACCCTAAGGGGTCTTTTTCTGTAGTTCAGTGTAACCATGTCGCTGCTCCAATTCACGAATTTGTGCTTCTTGGTTTATGGATTAAACACTGCAGGGGCTATAATATTCTAACTACCTTTGTTTCTCTCTTTTCTTTTCTTGTGGCCAGGTTAGTATTTTACCAACAACTGACATGGTTTGAAGGGAGGCTGGAGGTAAGAACAGCATGTCTGCAGGGTAATTCAGGTTAAATATATGTGCATTTAATTATTTACACTCGGATTTCCATATTGCAATTTGGAGTTCTGGGAAAGCAATAGAATCTCAGTTTATTGCTAACAGCATGACACTTGAGTTTTCAGAGAAGGGTTGATATGGGGCTAATGAGATTTAATGTAGGATATTTGGCTTTGCTTGAAATTGCCTTCTGCTCTTTCAATACTTAGTAAGATTTCGCTAAATCCCTTATCTTCAGGATATCCTTTAAATTGAAAGCTGAATACTGTAAAAAATGACATCACAAGTAATTTTCAAAATATATAGCAAGATTCTTTACTTGTTTCAACCCTGGAAGAGGCAAAGTTATGAAACTAGATGAATTCCTGTTGGAGGAGGAGAAAGGGAAAAAGCAATATCATATATTAAGAAAAACCAAATTTCTGAAGGATTTAATACTTTCATGGCTTATAGACATGACTGTTGAAGTTATGGAGTATGTTTCCATGAAAATAATGATGTGTGATTCCATATTTGTAGACTCCTGGATGAGAATTGCTGTTGTATTTCTGAGAATAGGGAGGATGGCCATAGAAGGAGCAGTTAGAAGTGGTGAGATGAGAGGCATGAAGGAAGCACTACTTGTATTTTATTAGCCTTGTTGCATGAAATTGTCTCAGAGTCATTTCTGTAATACAAATAACTTGTGATGTGGGGTGATGTGTGACTCTCAGAAATTCAGAGGTTTTTTTTCTGTGTATGGGACATTTCTTCCTGTTCCTCTCTCCACCTGATTCTGTCCAGTTTCCCTATCAAGTGATTCAGCAGATGACTTCACTCACACCTCAGCTTCTTCATTCAAGGATAAGACTAAAACATTAGTTAGTTTCATATACAAATTGTGGCAAACTGGAAACACAGGATGACGGCTTAACACGCTTCTTGGGCTATGACATCTTCAAGTTTGGAGCTTTCTCTTTAGGCCATATAGTCTCAAGTCTCCTTCTGGAAACAGATTCTCATCCTGGTTTATATCTTGATGTCAAGTACAAAATATACCAAGGAAAATTTTAAAACACTAGATTTTGGAGATATCCACATTCAGTGTTTGAGACTTTAAGAAACAATTTTGTTGTTGAAATGTGGCAAAGCCAAATATCAGTAAGAATTCCAAAGAAAAAATCATGAACACCAAAACCAATGGACTCATCCTACATGAAATAAGTGTAACTTTACACAATGACAGAAAATACATTCCTTGCAGATCTCCCTGGGAGATAATCAAGATCTATCAGATGTTGATTTAATGAAAATGTCTCCATCAATTTCAATAACTTAATATAATTTGAAATTTATTTACTAAAATCCTTAAAATAAGTTAGAAAGATGAAGTTCTGAGTCTTCTACTTTTATTTTAATAAAGAATATGTTCAAAGATAAGAAATCAACAACATTAGGCATGAGAAAAGCCTCCTTAAAGATAAAAATAATGATCTGGAAAACACATTAATAAAATTTGTGACAGTATGACAACTGAGAATGAGCAATCATTCTAAAATATACAATTTATAAAATTTCCATGACCATGAATAGAAAACACAGTTATCTTTAGCTATATATGAAATTAAATTTTCCCTGTTAAGGAAATTCCAGACAGAGATTATTCATAAATAACTGATTTTAATTAGTTGGGAAATAATTCAAACATAGTTGACAAGACAGAAATTAGAATATATTGAAATCAGACAATGTGAATCTTCAGAGATGGAGAATTTAACATGGGTTCATCAGTTGATGAAATATACAGTGTAAAGGAATTCAGTAATGGCATAGATCACCCAAACAGTGATCATAACATTTGCCCAAATACATAAATGTAGAACTCTTCCACTTTCAAAATACTCATTCCTTAAAGTCTAAACTAAAGAAGAAACATAATGGAGAGGGACTTATGTTATCTTATATATGATTAAGGTTAGAAAGGAAGGAAACAAAATATTAATACATATTGACTTTTCTCCTCACTAATTCAGGGATGTACAGTAAAATTGTGATAAATATAAAAAATGTGCACCTCTGAAAATTGCACATATTTTCCATTTAATGTGAATAATAAAATACGGAGATTTTGAGGAGAAAAGATAGAATATTTTTCTAACTATGACCTGCAACAACATTTTCTTACAGTAATAGCAGCCTCTTAACATAAAAAAGTATAAAATCATTTGGGAATTACAATGTTATTTGAAGAATTGCTTTAGCTAATGGTAGGCTCTTTTCCAAGACATTTGAATCTTTTTTGATTACTACGTGCCATTTCTTATTATTAGATCATTTTGGAAACTATTATTAGTGGATGGGAAGTGTTGTATCTGATTTGCATATTCCTGATGATAAATGAAATTTTCCTTCATCTACTTAGTTTTTTGTACACTTTGCTTAGGAAAAATACCTCTTTCAATCCTTTAGACATTTGATAGTTGATGGTTTTAAATGATTGCATTTCTGGATACAAGTCTGTTCCTCTTCAAATCCCTGATCAGATACAAGAATTAGAAATATTTCTCCAGCTGGTCATTGGTGGTGCATTTATTTAATCTCGGCACTTGGGAGACAGAGGCGTGTGGATTTCTGGGATTACAAGGTCAGCCTCATCGACTGTTACACAGAGAAACCTTGACTTATTTCTGTTAGACAATAGACTCTGCTCTGTAGCTTTTTTTGCTGTGAAATTAAACATTGTCTCTGAAAGGATGAAGGAGGGTCTTAAGAATGAGTGTGTGGGGGAAGTTAGAAGGGGTAGAAGGATATACAGGTCATGAATACAGTAATCATGCATGGAATTCTCAAAACAAAACAAAAATGTTTTTGTGTGTGTTTTATTTTTTATTGCTTTGTAAATAATATCATTCAAACTTTCCACCTTCTCCCATTTCCTTCCCGCTCCCCCACTCCCCCTACTCCTCCCCCTCCAGTCCTAAGAGAGGGCAGGGAAGCCTGCACTGTGGGAAGTCCTAGACCCTAGCCCCCTCCATCCAGGCCTAGGAAAGTGTGCATCCAAACAGACTAGGATCCCAAAAAGCCAGTACATGCAGTAGAATCAAATCTCAGTGCCATTATCATTGGCTTCTCAGTCAGCCCCCATTGTCAGCCACGTTCAGAGAGTCTGGTTTGATCACATGCTCGTTCAGTCTCAGTCCAGCTGGATTTGGTGAGCTCCCATTAGATCAGGCACACTGTCTCAGTGGGTGGACCAACCCCTTGTGGTCCTGACTTCCTTGCTCATCTTCTTCTTCCTTCTGCTCTTCAACTGGACCTTGGGAGGGCAGTCCAGTGCTCACGTGTGGGTCTCTGTCTCTATCTCCATCCATCGCCGGGCGAAGGGTCTATGGTAATATTCAAGATATTCATCAGTGTGGCTATGGGACAAGGCACCCTCTCCTCTACTGCCCAAGGACCTAGCTGGGGACATCCCCGTGGACACCTGGAAACCCCTCTAGAGGCAAGTCTCTTGCCAACCCTAAGATGGCTCCCTTAATTAAGATATCTTCTTCCCTGTTCCCATATCCACCCTTCCTCCATCTCATCCCACAAATCCAAGCTCTTCCCAATCCTCCCCTTCTCTGTTGAATCTATAGTTCGAGATCCTAGAGAAGCTAAATAATGAGGTGAACCCAAAGAAAAACATATATAGATCCTCCTGGAAATTGGAAGCAGACAAGATCGCCAGGCAAAAGTTGAGAGCGTGGGGTTGGGGGTGGGGTGGGGGGATAAGGAGAGGGGGAGAGAGAGAGAGAACAAAACAAAATGTATTAAAGAGGTAAAAAACAATCCCCCAAACCTCACATTGGTTAGGAAGTTCAATAAACTCAACCCATACGTTGCCTTCCCAAGGTTAAATAAGTAATAAACAGTCCCTAGTGAAAGGATGAGATGGGATTTGCTTAAAAGTAGGTAGAGCGCACAGCAGCTTTCTTGCATTATCAACCCTGCTGGGTGAGAATCTCAGTAATTCGACTCAGTAACCCATGCTCCCAGAAACCCTCACTTACATTCTTATAACTGACATCAGTGAAGTGATTCCTTCTCAAAGCTAGAATTCGGCAAAACCATTTCTTCGGCATTCTCTCAGTGCCCTACTTGAAAAGATTATTTTTTTTTTAAATTCTCTACTGGAAATGTCATACAATCGTGTTCCATCCATTGCTTTTAATATTGAGTAAGAAAAGATGATTCTCTTTAGAGAAAAAAATGGCACTGGGGGAAAAAAAGAGACAAATCAATAAAAACTCACAAAGTATTAAAATACAGGTGGAGAAAAGTATCTTAAGCTAATATCTAAAAGATATAAAATATGAGACAATTTATTATAAGGTATAATACTTGTGTAGTATGAGACGCTTCACCAGAATAATCTAGTAAAATTTGTGACCTTCAAAGACAACTTTAAAAAAATCATTAGATGTTTTGATAAAAGTAGCTAAAAAATACAAATGAAATAAAATTAGCCTGTATTCAGATTATAAGACCAATGCATCATGATAGAATAAAATGGACTAGCATGTTTAATATAGTCAATATGAGTCTATGACTTAGTTGTCTGAGATTACTTTAAATTATAAAGTTATGTTCTTGTCGTAAATCAAGGATGCTGATGCCATGTGACCTTTCTTACACTCTATTATAGAATGAGAGTTAGAGAACTTCAACATATCCAAAATAACTTCAGTATAAGCACTTCCCTGCGTCTTGATGATGCTGTTGACTGTGCTTTTTGTTTGAAGATGAAAGCAGCATAAATAATAAGTAAAGAATCAAATATGTTAGTTTGAACTTATTATTATTGGCAGAAGTATTATTGCTTTTATTTTGGGGGAAATATTAGGTAAAATAAATTATCAATTGAGAGAAATAACAAATTGTTTATCCACTGAGTCTACAACAACAGGGTTTGTTCTGGCTAAAGCCTTTGCTGGTCTTGTGTATGCCGTGGTAACTTTGGAGTTCAGATGCACAACTTTTAAGGAAGATGCACAGGGTGTCAAGAAGATATTTTTCCTGCAACCATCCACCACTGACTCTGGTGCTTACATTTGCCCTAACCCCTCAACAATGACCACTGAGTCTTCAGAGTGTGATGTAGACATTCTATTTAGAGTTGAACCTTCATTCCACAGTCTCTTATTCTCTGCTTTTAAAAAAATCAACATTCTTAGCTATAGGAGTAATGCAAATTAAAATTAATTTGAGATTTCACCTTACTCCAGTCAGAATGGCTAAGATCAAATAAAAAAAAACAAAAAGCAAACAAAAAATGCAAAACAAAACACCACTGACAAAACAAAACAAATGATAGACAAATGCTGGTTTAAATCTGAGGGGAGGGGAACACATATTTACTTCTTATGGAAGAACAGACAGGTGTAGCTAGTATATAAATCAATGTAGAGAGTCCTCAACACTTATTGATTCTTAATGACTTGGGGTATCCTCATGAGTTTATTTATTGATTGAATTGACTTGTTCCACGCAAAGTTTCAGCATTGAGATATATCGTGGCACATATTATCTTTCACATTTTATTTGCAATAGGACTTTTAAAATCCGTTCCTTTCTTCTGTTTGTCTTCCCTTGATCCCTGGAGTCTAAGCTTTCAGGTCTCTTTTTTGTAGATTGAAAGGTCAAAATTTATGGAAAAATAATTGAGGGATAATGACATATTGGATCTGGGTTAAAATTGGGAGAGATTAGGGATTTTGTTGGTAAGAGACAATAGCAAAAAAAAAAAACAAATAAATAAAAATTTTAAAAAAGATAGAAAATCATGTTGTAAAGTTCCTTTCACATCATTAAAGCTATGCTAATATTATTTTTCATTTTCTTGTGCATTATAAAGACCTGGGCATGGGTCTAAGAGTAGACACTTGGATGAGAGGTTTATATGCAAAACTGACTTGGTTTAGAAATACCACTGAAAAACAAATCTCTCCCTAAGAATAATGATTTTACAGTGGGCATGATGATGCATGCCTGTCACCCTATCCCCTGAGGGGCAAAGACATGTATGTGGATGTCTACATATTTTTGGCATCCCCTACATTAGATAGTGATGTCCAGGCCACCCAAAGCACCAAAGCTATACAGCTGTTTAACCAAAAACCAATCAACTAATTGATTAAATTAATGGTTTGAAATTTATTATCATTTTGGCAATTATTCAGTTGACTAAGCATTTCTCCTGCAATCTTTGCTTATCTTGTCAGGGCTTCTAAAGTTTCTGTGTAGTAGTCTCAGTTTTCTTTTAAGCATGTTCTCACCTGGCTGCAGTAAAGTGCAGAGTGTCTCACAGGCCAAGCATGAAACAACAGTAAATAATGTAAATATTGCCATGCACTGTCTCTGAGCTACAGCACAGAAGTGGCTAAATTCCAAGGATGGTTGTGGAAAAGGAGAAAATAAAAGAGAGAGAACATGTCAGAGGGAGGGAGGAAGAAGAGAGGAACTGGAAAGGGAGATGGAGACTTGGAGAGGGAGGGAAGAAGGAAGAGGAGGAAGGGCAAGAGAGAGATGCATCTTGAAGGGAAATATCATTCCATAGAGTTCGGAGGTAGCAAACTAAGAGCTAAGATCCTAATCTAAGTCACTGAACTACAATGCCTAAAATAATTTAATAATTTTCTATGTTTTCTTCTAGTGGGAAAATATTGGAATAGGAATTTCAACTCTTCAAATCTTTGTTTTCATATTTCAAGTGTCTATTACATTTATAAATGTTGTCATAGTATTATGTTATTATTATTTTAGTGGACATAGCAAAGGAAAAAGAAATACACAATTTTAGGATGTACTAGGGATTTATAATACTTCGCACTAACAGACTTGGAAAATATTTTTAGGTGGTTTAATTATGTTTCTCTGTTCTCTAGCCTTCTTTATAATCTAGCTGCTTTTTCAGAAAAACAAAGTCATGGTTTACATATTTACAAAACTGACATTATTATATTTAAAGACAAAATAAGTATAGAAGTTAGTATGAATGAAGTAAATGATTGTTCTCAATGGGAAATCTAGGAGACCATTCTATTGCATTTTCTTAAATGTTCTTTCAGTGTTTGAAATGAATTAAACTTTGTTTTTATAAATTGGTTTCCACCTTATCCTAACAAGGACTGGGAGCAGTGACATTAATCTGTTGACTGTTGCTGAGCCCATCAGATATGCTTCATAAAAGCACACCTGCTGTGCTATTCAGAGAACCTGTGCTTTATGACGCTCCATTGAATACAATGGACTGACAGTTTAAAAAGGCAGAAGGAAAGATAGGCAGGAGGAAAGTCCAAGAGCAAATGAGTTAATAATATACCACAATACACTCTTCAACGAGTCTGGTTATTACTTGTAAGTAATAGAGTGGCCATGGTCTTGAATGAAGTCTATATATGACATACAGTAATACTACTAGATATGATAAAATGGATAGACTCCTAAGACTGAACGGATTACTGAATATAAATTCTGAAATCCATAGAATCATAGGATTTTTTTGCAAGTCTGAGTTATTTAAAGATAAAAGCCTTGACTGTGAACTAGCCAAGTTGTGCACAACACTTACGCAGTATTAAAATGTACAGAACTTTTATCAAAAAATTGGCTTATTATAGTCCCTTATGTAATATTACATTTCTGAAGTTTCAACAAAAGGGCTATAAAACCTCTATGTGGAGCAGCATAATGTCTCCCAATTGTTCTAAGAAATAGCTCAGTCCATGGAAAATATTATAAAGAAATTTCACTCAGCCTGAAATATATTGATTCCTTTGATATAGTCATAGAAGTTCAAGCATGAGACTGAATATAAATAGGTCTTACTAAACTGAGCTGAGTTTTTAAATGACACACCCCTTCCAGCAAGTGATAAGTACTGGATATGGTTCAATTTAAGGTTTCTAGAAACATGGATCTTAAGGTAAAATACTCCAAGACTTACTCTTTCTTTCTCAATTGTGATTGTGGGAATGTATGGGTTTTTTTTTTGTTTGTTTCTCTTTTGTGACTTCTAAATTTGCCCCTTTCAAGTAGAAAAGCTTGCATGTTTAAAATAATTTAAAAATTTACACTCAGAAAGAAGGGTCTTCTGGACTTTCAGGTTTCAGCTTATTAACTTGTTAAACAGTGCCCAGTCACTTGAGCAAGAATCTCTTTTCAGGTATGGTGGTTCTTGCCTATGATCCCAGCACACGGGAGGGAGAGGCAGAAGTATCTGGAGTTAAAATCTTGCCTCACTTTATAGTGAACTTGAGTCCAGTCTGTGCTCAATTAGGAACTGTCTCAAAAGTAAAATAAAATTGACTTTTGAGTCAGCGTTCCCCTTCTGATTCTCTTATCTTCACCTCCCAAATGATGGCATTATAGACAAGCATTACCATGCCTGTCTAAGCTATCTCTCCTTAGAAGAGCATATTGCAATGTTTTTGTCAAATAAAAGCAAGAATTTTGGTTCAGTATTGCAAAAAATATAAAGATAGTTTTCTAGCCAAGTTTGACTACCTTATATAGCTTCAGTGTTGGAAAATGACTGTTTACAATATGCAGCTATTTGTAGTCTTAGAATTTTTATATTCCAAAATTTTCTATTTTGATAACTTTCTCTAGGATTTTAATAAAAAGCAAACACTGTGATCCTTGTTTTGCTATGATACAATTTTCAGGCTTATGCACACATTTCCAGCGAACTAGTATAGATTTTCTTGGGTGATAGTTGACTAGACTCTACATGCAAAATTCTTCACTCTTGATCTCTGCTCTTAAGATAATATTTCTGTCTTTGTCAGAATTCCAAAGCTTGTGTTGTCTGTCTTCTTCCATTTTACCTTTTGGGACAGTTGTCTGCTTTTTGGACACGGTGATGGTGGTTTTAGATGTGGTACTTTTTGATGGTTGCGTCTAAATATTTTCACCAGGGTTACACAATTGGCCTTTGTGAATTGATAGGAGAATATGTCACTCTGTTAGTTTCTACTATTTCATTTTTATGTGGTTAATAACTATGAACTACAGTGTGCCAAGAATGAATTATCATTATTACTTGTGTTACTCTTAATATCATTTCACTTTTATTAACACAATATGTGTGTATAACTTTCTATATTAAGATATTATTTCAGTGAAAGTAATGTTTCTTGTCTCTGAGTAGCAATTATAGTTTTTTAATGCAATGTACAGTTCCTTCAGGAGTGTTTGAATGTTCTGAATATCGATGTGTATTCATGAGATGCTTATTTCATATCTTTCCCAATTCATGCTCTCATTGATTTATTGACTAAATGAGGTTTTTAACATCCTCTAATCTCTAACTGATGTTGAGTCCCTCCTTGTATGCTTCACTTCCTTGCAATCCATGCAAGCAATGAGATTTACTTCAAAATATAAAGCAATGGGGGGGAAAAGGTTTTGTTCTTTTTTGAGACAGGATTTCTCTGTGTATCTTTGGAGAATGTCCTGGAACCAGCTCTTGAAGACCAGGCTGGCCTTAAACTCACAGAGATCCACCTGCTTCTGCCTCACAAGTGCTGGGATTATAGGTGTGAGCCACCACTGCCTGGCCCTTGTCTTTAAAAGTAGGAAATAGGATGTAATTGGAAGATTCTATTCACATAGGTTTAATCCTCACCCCAGGGGTCGCATATTCATAAACTCAAATGATTTTCTTCAAGAAGAGTCATGGACAATACTTGGATAAACATATCACAAACAGTGTTCTTCAAAGTTCTTTCTCAGGTCCTTTCCTTTAGTTACATTGTCCTCTCTGTTTTTAATGGATCTAAAAATGTACAGATGAAGCCATATCCAGACATTAGGTTAGCATAATATCAAAAGACTGAATAATTACAATAGAATCATCTGTGTTTTTCTCTCCCAAACTATATAGATAAACTACAAAAGGACAAAGATGAAAAATTACAATTAAAAAATAAATCAAATCAAAACTCTTTCATTTTGGCATTCGCTATATTGTGTGGGAGAATGGTCTATATTCTGTCAATTGTATTTTAAATAAGTGCTGATTGGCCAGTAGCCAGGCAGGAAGTTTAGGCAGGACAACCAGACAGGAAGTAGAGCCTGGTCAATGAGAACAGGAGAATTCTGGGAAGGAAGAAGCCCATTCCTCTGCAGTCCTGACCTGACCAGTGAAGAAGCAAGATGTGACTGCCCCACTGAATAAGGTACTGAGCCACATGGCTAACCAGATAAGAATAATGGGCTAATAATGGGCTATATAAGAGTTAATAATAATCCTGAGCTAATAGACCAATCAGTTTATAATTAATGTAGACCTCTGTGTGATTTCTTTGGGACTTAATGACTGTGGGAACCAGGCAGGACACATAACCCAGCAACAAATGGTGTCCAACGTGTGGACAACTGTATCCACATAAAGCCTGACAGAGCTTGGGAAGTAATTCTAGACAGAAAAGAATAGAATTAAGCATGGCTTATTGATAGTAGCATTTTCTCAGATGGGCTCTACTTGCTAGAGGCAAGCACTCTCATTTAAGAGAGGCTTCCTGACTCAGCTTTAGCTGCAAAACCTTGCAGCTCTTTTAAGAGGTCCTGCCATAAAACACTTAAATGGTATTGATGAAAAGCTGACTGCATGCTTTTTGGTGGTGGCAGGGACCTTGAAACACAATAGAGTTGTGGCAATAAACATGGCTCTGGCTTGCACCTTTGCCATGAGCCTGGAATCTCAGAAAGCTAAGGAATGGGCAGGATCCAGCCATCTAAGCCACAGCTTTAATCCTCTCCATATTGCTTAGCAAATTAAAGACTCATGTGGTCAGAAAAAGAGATAGATATACCGTAAAGATAGATTCAAAGATGAAAAAAACCTCTAGATGATTTACTATGTGTTTAAGAATATAGGTAGGCTTTCAAGAAAAAAAAAGAGTATTTGGGTGTGGTGGCATAATTCTAACACCTTTAATTCTAACACCTGGAAGGCAGAGGTAGACTGACCTCTGTGAGTTCAAGGTGTGGTGGCACATGCCTTTAACCTACACTTGGGAGACAGAGGCAGGCAGACCTCTGTGAATTTAAGGCATAGTGGCACACACCTTTAACACCAGCACTTGGGACACAGATTCAGGCAGATTTCTGTGAGTTCAAGGATAGGCTGGTTTACAGAGGGAGTTCCGGGACTCCCAAACATACACAGAGAAACTCTGTCTCAAAAAGCAAAAATGAGAAGTAAAAATAAAAGAAATAGAGGTTAAAATAAAGCCACATAAAAATGAAAAATACACAGAGAGTCTGGATACTGTATGTTATTATGCTCTCTTTGAATTGTTTGAATGCTGAGGAAGGAGCAACAGCTGCCAAAAGATATTTGTTTATAAATGCTGCTGAATTAATCCAAGATAGGTATTTCAAAAATACCTTGACTTTAAATTGAAGTCAAAAGGTATGCTACTTTGGAGAAGAGGTTTTGTTTTTGTTTCCATAGGAAATGAGAAGCTGTGGATTCATTCTGAGTTAAGAAAAATCAGGTTTTATCAAGGAAGACCACTTGGGAAAATCTCCAGTATGAACAGATGGCCCAAATGTCTGATTTCTACATCCAGAACTGATTCAAGATGCTGCCTGAGATGATCAGGCTTCACAGGATACTCCAGTGAGGACTTGATCATAATTCTAAATTTTCTTTAGGTCCCCATAAGATTACCAGCATCCCCAACCAGCAGGAAGTGGACTGTGGATATTTTCCCAAAAAATGGACTATGGATATTTTCCTTTGTTTAAAAAAAAGAAGGGAAAGTCTATTTTTCTGCAATTATATTTTAAATAAATGCTGATTGGCCAGTAGCCAGGCAGGAAGTATAGGCAGGACAACCAGACAAGAAGTAGAGGTGGGTTAATGAGAACAAGAGAATTCTGGGAAGGAGGAAGTCAATTCCTCTGCAGTCCTGACCTGACCAGTGAAGAAGCAAGATGTGACTGCCCCACTGAATAAGGTACTGAGCCACATGGATAACACAGATAAGAATAATGGGCTAATAATGGGCTATTTAAGTTATAAGAGTTAATAATAAGCCTGAGCTAATGGGCCATCAATTTATAGTTAATGTAGACCTCTATGTGATTTCTTTGGAACTTAATGACTGCAGGAACCAGGCAGAATACATAACCCAGACAACAGCTATATATGGATTAGAAATGCAATTCACATGACTTTCTCTTTCTTTTTTTCTCCCTCCCTTTCTTCCTGCCTCCACCCTCTCCCCCTTCTGTGGTGTGTTTGGATAGCTTGAAAGTAGAAAGGGGACCATGAAAGGAGAGGAAGAGACTTAAAAGGAGGAACAAGATACAGATATGAGAGAAGAAAAAATACCAGGTGACACAAACACAGAATGGAAGACTCTTTGGGGGAAGGAGACTATAGCAGGAGAGCAGGTAAGAGCAGAGCACAATGATCATATGTGTATGGAAACACGTAATGAAACCCATCACTAGGTTCACTAGCTAAATAAATAAATATAATAGAAAGAAAAGTTTCCCAGAGAAAAGAAGAATGGGTGTTTGTAAGATATTTAATGTCTAGTTCTCTGCTTGTACTGAGTGAAGCATTTTTGTTAATATTTGCCAATAAGAAGCACCCCAAAAAAGAAAGTTTGTGTTAAATTGAAAGATCAGGTATAGGGCTTCAGTAATTCTACTTGCTATGACAAGTACATGAATTTACTGCCTGAATTAAGTCTGATACCTTTTTTTTATTAATTTCTTAAAATGATATAAAGTTGTCCATATGGTCAGTTTGGAAACCCCTAAAAAACTGCAACAAGACATTGGGAAGATCAAAAAGAATGTGCATCACCCATCTCCCACATCATCCTTCCTCAATCCTTACTCTTGGGGTCCCCTGTGGTATTTTTTACATCAACATCTGCTACTATTTTGGAGGGCATTGGCTCCCACAATAGATCTCATCATTAAACTTAGTCTTCAAAAAATTTAGTGAATGTTTTGATCTCAAATGCATTCTTTATACACATATGTGTTTTAAAGGCACTCACACTGTATTTTTGAACAATAACATCCTTATTCAGAAACTGATTTAACACATTTCATACATCATTTTGCATCTGCCATATAGTTTGAGGAAAATGATCTTTTTTCCTAAATTAGCATTGGAATGCTTCATCCTCTTATAAAATAATTTCCTTTTCCCCCTCACTGAAATTTTGTACTTTATAGATATGAAGTTAACAAATATACTGGAGATTGTATTCTGATTTGTCACATCTCCCACTGAGCTCCTTTTGTTCCAGCACTAATTTCAGTGGTCCTACAATGACTCATTCAATTATTGTTGTTAGTATCAGAAAGAGGAATTATGCACTGGTCAATCTCTACTACAATTTGAGATATTGATTGAAACTTATTAATAAGCAAAATAAATTTTTGGATATCTTTCACAAATTACAAAATTACAATTTTAGAATAACTTTATTGGTTTAAATTTGTTAAGTCAAGAAATTGAAAAATTTGTCTTTTCTTTGTTCAAATACATTATGGTTTCTCTTCTTCCTTTCCTGAGTAGCATATTACTACTACATTGTTTACTCTTGTTTCTTTCATGTACATTGCATTTTATTGGTAAATGAAGTAGCATTGGTAATCTTCAAGTGAAGAATGGGGAGGTTCAGTTATTAGGATCTAAAAGGTTTGGGGAGGCTGGTGTAACATGTTGAAAATGCTTTAGCCTCCAAGAAAAGATAGGATCCTAGACAATAACACAGAATATAGTGAGATGATTAAAACATCCATGACTATTCCAGACAGATACAGCATCAGAAATAAGGTGAATAAATTATAATTTAATTAATAGACTACTTAATATTAGCATATGTAAATTGTGAGACATAAGAATTAGAGGAGAGAACAAAAGTTTACCAGAAAGTCTGGTTTAAAAAAATATCTTTAACTTAGGGTTACATATAGAAAGATTATAAATAATTTACATATCAATATGTTATCAAGGCTTAGTCTGCTAAACTTTCTTACTATTGGTATGAAAATATGTTTCTTTTCAAAAGGAACATCTGTCTCTCCAGCTTTTTGGACTTACTTCCCTGTAGCTCAAGGAAATTCATAATTATGCTTTAACATCTTGTCTAATTCTTAACAGAATTCTGGGTTTTCCAAGTTAGAATTAATTTTGTAATCAATAAATATTATCACATTTCCATTCTTATGTAGGCACATTGCTATTCTTGACAAACTGTACATTTACCCTCTAAAATATAGTTTCAAAAAGTTTTTCTATCTTTTATTCATGAAAGTTTAACACTAGAATTAATGATTTTAATTGTGTATTTGGAAGGTGCCTTTTACATGTAGACAATAACTTTGAAAACAGAGTCTCAAAGCACCAATTTTAGCTTAATTAGTTCATGTATTTGCTCTACTGATAGCTTCAATGTCTGTGCTCCATTGCAGAAATTACATGTCCTTATCTGTAAAAACAGAGAGAGTAACCCACACATATTAAACAGAATTACTCATGGTTGAATGTGATAACATAATATGTATGTAAGCATAGAATTTAAATTTTATTGTGTTTAGTCTTCGTTTTTGTTAGCAGCTCCCAATTGGAGAGGGCGACTAAGGAGCTGGAAATTTCCTTTGTTTGGTTAGGTCCTTCATCTCAACTGAAACATTTAACTGCTTCTAGAATTTTGAAATTTATATTGTTAGAATTCTTTTGGAAGATCGGAACTCTTCCTGTTGGAAGACTGTTCAACTTTGAATACAATGGTTTTTGCTTTATCCTATTGAATTTTATTTTGTCATGAATGGTCATTATCTCATAGATATGACAAAAATCTATTTTATTAAAAGGAATGGAAAAAAACTCCTGGTAACAAGTTTGTTATATTAAAGTTGTTGAAGACTTCCTCAGTAAACTGATATTTTAAGTAAAATCTTCTTGATGTCTATGCCAACTAAGAAACTTCAAATATACTTGGCCTTTAACCTGTATTATGCTAATTTCTCCTTTATATCACAAATGTGCAGAAATTATGTTCTATTATTGATTTTTGTGCTATGCAGATCATTCTCAAATGATGTAAGTAAACTGAAGTGGATGGGATACAAACTATAAGCTGCCTATCCCTTGCAAACACACAAACACACAGAGGCATGCACACATGCACACACACATCCCTCTTGAATTGAAGATTAAGTTGGATCAGGAGAGAGGAGACACCAAATAGTGAGGACTTGTTTTAGCCAGAACATTGTGTAAAGCACTGCACTGTTCCTCAAACCCCTCAGGAGGGGCAGCACTGTGAATTACAGGACAAAGGAGAAATAGCAAATGAAGAAATGATAATACTGGATTCTCTTCATTTCTTTTGTTTTCTCTTTTCTTCATTTTAGAAATATTTCTCTGTGGTTGTAACAGATTTCAAAGAATCAGCCTATAACTTCTGACCCAGCAATTCTGATGAGGCCCTGGTTGTATAAACCCCTTACTCAATACCCTTCCAACCAGATTGGACACCCACATGCCAGTCTTTCTAGTAGGACTTCAGGGTACAGTGCACCTAGAAGCAAGAGGAAAAATATTTATTTGTTATTATTTTTCTCAAAACACTTTCATGAGTTCTTTATTCTACCACATTGGTTCCAACCACGATCCTAATAGATTCTTTTGAATTTTTTTTTTACTGTGACTGCCATGTTTTATTAGGCAGTAGAGGAAGAGTTGAAAGTACAAATGTATTACTGTCTTGCAGTTCTAGGAAAGAATATTCTAGACACTATACATTGTCACGGGGAAGGTCCAACTAAAACTCAGACAAACTGGCTTCATCTTTCTTTTAGAATGACTTTAAAACTAGCTAATAGGGGGTTCTGAGCTAAGATCTCTTGCTCACACTTGATAGTATGGTGTCTATTTAGTATAATTGCATGAAATTTTCTTCGGAGGAAAACAAACATTTATTGGCATTTCCATACAAATATTCGGTAGTTGTTACTTGTTACACAGTCTCCCCTGGAAGTCTCCAGAAAAGATAAAATCATGAGAGTAACTGTAAAAGGACTATGGGCTTACAAGTTATACCTGATCAAAGTAGGCTCAGGCTCACACACTGAAGGAGGCTGTATTATCCAAAGAAAGAATACTGATTCAGGGTCACATGCTCCCTCAAGCTTATTTTATATGTTGTTTGATATATTGTCAGGGAGACACTATATTAGGAAGCTGTAGCATCCAGTAGCGTGCCTATTGCTTTCAAAATTCAAGGGGAATGTATTTGAGAGAATACTCCCTACTTTACTTTTTTATTTGTCTTTGTGTGCACATATATCACAGCATAGAGTCGAAGTAAGGGGAAAAGTCATGTGAGCTAGGTTTTCACAACCTACCATTTAGAACCCAGGAATTAAATTTAAGTCTTCATCCTCTGTGGCAAGTATTTCTACCCTCTAAAACTTGGCCTCACAGGCCCCCTTTGTAATCTAAATAAATAAATAACCTTTCCCCTTACAAACTGTATAACCCTTACTTTTTATTTCCCAGAGCTCTGTTTTGGTTCCTTAAAAAGTTTAATTGGTTTAAGATACATCATTCTAAAATATCTTAAGGTAATTGTGAAGCAAGGCCAAGGAAAATGAAATGTAGCTGCTATATTAGAATACAGACTACAGGGACTTTTATAATAAGGGAGTTTTCAGATTTGTATTTATTGAATTCATTTTGTTTCTACTTTGTAATTTTATTTTATACTTGCTAGTAATAATCTTTTTATGATTTTTCTAGATTTATTAACACTCAAAAGTGATAGTCTTCTCAAGTGACTTGAGATTTATACATTGTAATTTTAATCTGCTTTTTAGAATGTATTAAATAATAAGATAATAAGACATATATATATGTACATATATATATGCTTCTTGTCCCTTCTATGAATCTATATTAGCACTATGCTATCAGCACTAATGTAATTAATATGTGATTTTTCTCTTTTTCCATAACTTGGTTTTAACTAATTGGAAAAATTAACTATTCTTAAGTCCAAGATTTTTTACATATCACTAGTTTTGAAGTAGCATTAACAAATATATACGTCTAAGAAAATGCTACTAGTTGGCACAGCAATGTACATACATGTAACTCTTCATTGCAGGTAATTGATTGGAACTCTAAAAGATCATAATAAATGAGTTAGCCCAGGTCCAAAACCACAAATGATGTATGCTCTCTCTCATCTAGGGTTCCTAGCTCCAACCCTTCAGATATGAGTATATAAACTGGAATAACCACAGAGACAAGGAATATAAAAAAAGAATCATTGTGAGGGTGTAAGGAAATAATAGACAAGACAAATAGGATTTAAGGACTAATCAGCAAGAGGAAAATATGCCTGATACTGAAAACCCAGAACTAGTCAGGTTGTAGATCTTGAAAGAGAACCTATAACCATCACTTTACTAAGTCATCATAATCCTAACTACATTCTAAATACTTGTCCTTATACCCGTGGATAGCTAAATATCTTTCCTTGTACCCATGGATAGTATAGCCCTCACCCATCATAAATGAATTAGAAACCCTTACAGAAAAACCTACAGGCAATCAAATGCAGTGTGGTGGATACTAGCTACTCAAGAGGGAGGGCATTGTAAGAGACAGAACATGGAGTCTGTTGTGAGATTGTGTCTCCTAAAAATATGAAAAGCTGCAACCACGACGTTTCACCAATTTAACTGCCTGAACATGACTGGAACACAGACAAACCAGAAGTATGCTTATGGGGATGGGGAAAAGCTCCTTTTTAACCATAGACCAAGAACTACAGGCAACTAAGGGATGCTGGAAGGGTAACAAACAGCCTTCCTCAGGCAAGAGCACACCAATTGCTTTT